>WEDG01006927.1:0-31516 GCA_017591395.1 Schistocephalus solidus | reverse complement strand
ATGGTGGGAGTAATGGAATTGATGCGAGGAGTGAGGGTGGGGGAGTCTGAAGGAGGGTTGGCAGAATTTTACGCAGAAGTTGAAATTGTCGGATTGTTTGTGCATTGCGTCCGAAAATGTCCAACCAGGCCGATTCACGCGCGGAAGATGCGTTGACAGCGTGGGCATGTTGGCAGAGCCTGGACATCGATAATGTTGGTCTGGGGCGCTGGTAACTTTCGTGCCGATCTTATAGTCTTGACGGCGGTGATCCGGTTGGCCTCATAGATTGCTGAGATTGTCTTCACGGATTCTCTCCATGCCGGTCTATCCTGGGGGAGGTCCTCCCAGGTCGCCGAGTTTATTTGCAGTTGCTTCAGTCATTTCTTCAAAGTGTCCTTTTGCGTCGTTTTTGACCTCCTTGCCGGCGAGCACCCGTAGCGAAATCTCTGTAGAAAAGTCGTTTGGGTAGTCGCTCGTCGTCCATTCTTACTAGGTGGCCGCTCCATCGCAGTTTTACTTGCCTCAGCATGGCGTGGATGCTGAGGATTCCGGTCCGCTCCAGGACTTCCGTGTCCGGGATCCTGTTTTGCCATCTCAGCTTCAGTTTTCTGCGGAGGCAGCTGAGATGGAAGTGATCCAGCTTCCTGGCTTGGTTCGAGTAGATGGTCCAGGTCTCCGCTCCGTAAGGTCTTGTCGTCAAGACGACGGCCTTGTACATCTTCAGTTTGGTGTTCAGGTGAATACCGTGGCGATTCCACACGGAGGCCTGCAGTCGGCTGAAGGCCTGACTAGCTTTGGAGATCCATTGGGCAACCTTTTTATCGATTCTCGTGGTGCGTGACAGCGTGCTTCCCAGATAAGCAAAGGTTTCCACGTTTTTGAGTTGAGCATCGTTGACATTGATTCGGGGAGCATTTTATTCCTTGCTGGGTGGTGGCTGGTGCATGACAAGCGTTTTGGGCTGTACTGATTGTTAATCCAAAATCGGCGCAGCCTGAGGCCAACAGGTCAATTCTCCTTTGCTAGCCCTCCTCCGTCACAGTGTTAACGGCGCAGTCGTCCGCGAACAGCAAGTCATGGACTGTAGTCGTAGACACGCGCGTTGAAGCCTGCATACGCCGACTGTTGAGAAGGTGCCCGTCAGTTCTGTAGGCGATGCGGATCCCAGGCTGCTCATCACGGTTGGCGGCCATAAGCATAACCGATAACATGGGACTGAACAGGGTGGGAGCCAATGCGCAGCCCTGCTTCACTCCGTTAGTCACTGCGAATGCTTCGGATACCGTCCTGTTGTCAGTGACGCGCGCCGTCATCCCGTCATGAAGCTGACGCACCATGTGCGTAAACCGCTCAGGACAGTCAAATTTCTGTATGACTTTCCACAGTCCTTCGCGATTCACTATGTCAAAGGCTTTCGTTAGATCCGCCTACACAGACCACTTGGGAACGACCAATAAGAAAATTCTTGATCCACGTAAGAAGTTTGCCTCAATTACCAAACATTCTCAAATTTTAAAGGAGACGCTGTTGTGGAACACTATCGAAAGCCTTTTGGAAAATCAATGTAGGCCACATGCACAGTGTCATTTGCATCGAGTGCTTTTTTCCAGCTTCGCATCGTATAAAGTAATTTCGTAACACACGATCTTCCCCTTCGAAAGCCGTATTGTGCAGTTGATAAAAGGTTACGGGTTTCTAAATAAATCGTCAATTCCTTTTTGACAACCTTCTCCATAACCTTGCAACAGATTAAGGTCAGGCTAACTGGCCTGCAGTTTGTAGCAAGTGCACGACCACCGCTTTTGTAAAGCGCTGCAATGTGGGATGTTTTTCAGTCGGTAGGAAGAATTCCCGTATCGAACGATTTCTTGCACAGAAAGGAAAGCGGTTTCGTCAGCTCTCAAGCAAGTTCGAGGAGTAGCTTTGCTGGAATCTCGTCGGGGCCAGGGGATTTGCATGCCTTCAGACTTTTTAGTTCTTCAAAGATTGCCTCTTATCGAAAGAGCATATCCTGAATAATTGGCGCTCCCATAGTCTCGTAACTTGATAGAATAAAAACAGCTTCTCTGGTGAAAAACGACTGAAAGAACTGTGAAAATTTTTCAGCTTTGTTTTTACTTTCTAATATCTCTAAACCGTCATCGTTTCTCATAACAGGAATCGGGTTCCTGTTACGTGTGGTTTTTCTTACATAGCTGTAGAGTAATTTGGGATTGTGAACTGCTCTCTGGAGCAAATCCCTCTCGCAATCCAGTCGGCTTTTGAAGATCAAGCTTTTAACCTTGTTCCTTTGAGTTTTGTATGCTGGCAAGGCTCAATTTTCATTGGATCGAAAAAATTTCTTCCAAAGCCTTCCTTTCTTGTTGATTTCTCTTTTAAGATCCCTTGTTAACCACTGTGGTTTGTTAGATATCCTAAGTTGTGATGGCGGACAGTGGCATTTTATTAGATTCAACAAACACTCGTTAGATAAATTCCATTCCTCTGTGCGTTCCCGGAGAAGAGAAGATCCCAGCCTATTCGTGATGCTTCAGCTCTCATCTTGCAAAAGTTTCCTCACTATAGATTGGGCCTGGTTTCATTTATTGAAGATGGCACAGAATACAAACAATACTCCCATGAAATTACTGCAGGATCACTTCGACCAAGCGGAGGTAGGCAGTGTACCTCGTCTATACTTTCAGGATCATTAGTGAAGACGAGATCTTTTAGGTCTCGTCTAGCCTGTTGTCCTCCACGCGCTCTCGTTGGAACAAGTACATGTCGTTTGAAAAGAGCTTCAAGTGTTGTCTTTAGCAGACGGTGATCGAAGGAAAACTTTTAGCTCTGCACCTGTAGATCGTTCCATCGAATGCTGGGTGCATTGAAGTCACCCATGATAACAACATCAGGTGGACTTCTAATCTGCTTTATGTTCTCCAACAAACAAGTAGCCGCGTCGGTGTCTGTCCCCGGTGGTCGGTAGAGAGTCATGGCTTCAAGGGACTGCGATCACCACGTCTTTATTTTCAGCCAAATAGCCTCAATACCATTGCTAATCTTCTCCGTCATTTCACACACTGTGAAATTGCTTTTAACATACATTGCAACTCCTCCACCCTGGCAGTGGGTGCCATCTCTCCTGGACAGCTGGTATCCGTATAACGCTACTTCGCAATCGCTGATGTTCTGTGACAGCCATGTTGCTGCATACCTCAAAGAAAGGACCATATATAACTTATGTAACCCTCTTGAAACTGTATTTTCTCTTCCTAGAGTCCCCCATGCAACATGATGTCACCTTATATCAACAGTCATTCGAAAAATGAAGTCATTCGGACGTACACAGTCTAAAATACTGCCGTTTCGTTGGATACTTACCATCATCAGAATTTCAATTCTGAATCCAAAGATGCTGAGGCCTCAAGTTCATTGACGCCTTTTAGTTAAATTTTGTTTCATACGCCTTAGTGATCAAGAACGAACCATTCCGACGTTTCATTATCTCAATCTGAAATGCTACTACAGTATTAGCCTAATCTACCTCCTTACCTTATTTTCCTAAGCAGTTTTTTTCTCTTTCCCTCTATTCGTAAATGGAGGCCTATTGGACTCTGCCTCCATTTTCAAGGTATGATTTTTTTCACTGCCTTTTTTCGAGTTCACAATTAATTTCAAAACATCGCAAACTATTGCCCTAACAGGACAATCCTGCCTACATTAATGAATATTTGTACATTTTATCTGCACACATTGCCATAATTTTATTCCGTTACTAATGTTTGTTTAGACAGTGCCCTGCCGGCGCTAAGCAAATATAAATTCTAAATCATATAACTGTTCCTAAAGCTTGATAAGTTGATGCGCAAAACACACTGTATTGTGTGTGTGAGTACTCGATTCATTAATTGTTTTTTCAGACTTCTGCATTGGCCGCGCCTATTGTGGCCGTCAAGAAGGCTACCTGCAAGGTTCCAATAGTATGCGGGTTTCTCTACCGGTCTCAGTGCCGCCCTGGATACACATCAGTATGACCTACTGGTGTCGGAAGATCTCTTTGCCAATCTAAATGGTGGAACTTGTTTCGCCAAACTTGATCTATCTGATGCATACCTCCAAATTGAGGTGGCCGAAGCATCTCGGGAGATACGAATAACACTCACCGCGGTTTGTTCCAGTTCACCCGCTTGCCCTTTGGTGTTAAGACCGCTCCCGCCATCTTCCAGCAAACCATGCTAACGGGAACGGAAGGAGCCGCTGCCTATCTGGATGATATCATTGTCACTGGCTAAAATCCAGATGCATTGTTGCAACGCCGGGAAACTGCACTCAGTCGGATTCCGGACTATGGCTTTCACCTGCGTCTGAACAAGTGTAATCGACCAAGACGGTCGTCACCGAGACCCGGATAACATTGACGCCATCAAGTAGATGCCTACACCAAAGGACGTAAATTCCTTACGTGCTTTCTTGGGTCTCATGCGTCACTACGGCTAATTTCTTGCGGATATACACAACCTTCGTCATCCGATGAATGAACTACTCAAGAAAGATGTCAAATGGATCTGGTTGCGAGAATGTCAACAGGCCTTTGAAGAAATGGAAACAATGTTGAGCGCTTATTTACTGCTCATACACTTGAACCCCCATCTGAAGACTGTCGTTGCGGCTGACGCCTCCATCTATGATAATGGCACCGTAATTTTACACGTCTTTCGCGACAACACCGAAAAGGCTATTTTTCATGCAGCACGGTCGCTAACGTCACCGGAACGCAACTAGGGACAGCTCGAGAAGGAGACCTTGGACATTATCTTCGCCGTGAATAAGTTCTACAAGATGCTTTATGAGCGTCTGCCTATTTCGCAGTTGGCCTTCACTGAAGGCCCTCCTATCGCCCGCTACCGACGGATACTCCGATCGGCTAGATAGGCCTCAAATTTGTTCACTGGGCTATACCACGCCGAACTCTGAAAAAAGGTCAGTTTGTGTCAAGAGCAGCAACGAGCCAAGCACTCACAACCGCTCCTAGCACTCTGTCACAATTATCTCCAATTTTTCCGTGTTCTCAGCACCACTGAGGTTATAAATTAGGTCCAAAGTGGCCCAATAATAGATTTTAGCTTACCCTCCTCCAATTAGTTTGCAGCAATAAAGTTGGACACAAACAGACAACCTTCTGCGTCTTCAAATGGGCCTGATAGCAAAGAGGTGCAAAAACGAAGAAGTGAAATTGGGAAGAAAGTAACGGACAAAGTTGATTGGTGGAGACAATAGCTACGTAGAAATATAGAAGATGGAGGCCTGGTCCTGGACTTGGTAAGTCCAAAATCAGATGGGGGGCGGGGGTGAAAGAACCGCCGCTGCATTATCGCTTCTTCTTGTGTCCTCGCTTTTGGTTGGACTTAGCGGATGGCTGTGGACGCCGATTGGCAGTCTGACCACCACTGCTGGACGCGTCTGCGAGTGGTGAGGAAGTGGCTGGAGCATCCCGGGGACTCGTGTTGCCCATGTCGCTGAAGATAAAAATAGCAATTGCCCAACAAACTGCCTTCTGTGTGACAAAGTTTCAACGAAAATGACAATTAAACTCGTGTGAGGCACGCTTTCTGTGTACCAACAAGGTCGGCATGGAAACGGCGAGGCTGACTTGCGCAGCGTCTACCGCGGTCCCTCCTCCTTCACTCACAAAACAACCAGACAGAGTCAAGAAGACTGAGTGTGGGCTAGGGCTCAATGGCCAACAAAACTAAACAGTCCATTCTTTGATGAACGCCCACCGATCGCTAACGGAACTAACTCATCCCATTCTGCCTTAGGGCTCATTCTCGAGCCACGCCAGCAGGCGAACAGCGGCTAGGAGTAGTAAAGGCAGGTCACCAATGCCAAAAAACGCAAGGAAGAGTAGAATGGCAATTTCTAGCTTATTAGCCGTCAGCAGCCAGTCATACCCAACCCCAAGTGATGCACCACCCGAAGCTCTAACCCGTAACCTGTTGATCAGAAGTCTAACGCTCTAACCATTGAAACAAGGGCTCGTTGTCTTGTCGGTTTAGATCGGTAATATTGACATTTTTGATGAACACTCAGTCAATCTACGCGTGCAAAACGCGACCTGGCCTCCGTTGCATATGCACAATATTATAAACTGCCTACAACAACGTAAAAACAATCTTACAACAATCACACTGACCCTGGGAGAATGAACAGGCTGGGCAGTGTAGCGAGGAAGTATTAAGCATGCGCAGGTGAAATGAGACGTTCGAGAGCAGTTGTTGGCATGCGCGTACGTAATCGACCGGGAGACCAACGTAGAGGCTGCGTTTAGCTTCCTTTTTATAACCCATATCACAGGCAAATATTCACTGTAACCCTGAACAGTGGTGCTATTCATCGTTCTCGACGGACGAACTGTCATTGTTCTTAGCCATTCAGAGCTTTGCACGCTGTGCCTGGGTTTGAATTCCTTGCTGGAATTCCGTGAGAGTAGGCCAACAAGTCAGAATTTCATCAAACTCAAGAAACACTGCCTCCAAACCTTTCTAAACCCTTCGGGAGTTGGAGAAGCTATCAGACATGCCCACGATTATTTACCGATAGGAACCGAAGGCGCCGAAAGGGGCGGAAACGCGGAAATCATCCCACCTGGCTTATACTGGTGTATTCCATAAATGAAAGCTACCTCGGAGATTCTGGCACTAGCTTCGGGATCAGGAGCAGCTTAGCGGTCTGACTGAAGACTTAGAGAGGCGATGGATCAAAGAGATGCTACCGTCAACGGGGAAAAGTTGGTCATCGACTACTGACTGCAGCTTGGCTAGGGAGACGGCAGATACATCGGAGGAACCAGTCGAGAGTCTTCGGCATGGACGCATTGATATCAACTGTCAGTACGAGGGTTATAAAGGCTGTGACCGATCCCATTAAATGTCAACCTTAAGTGCGAAATGCATTGTAATTATGTCAGTGGCATAAACCAAAGCTATTTCAGACACGCCGGGATGCTGGCTCCCGAAAGCAGGTCCTTCCCGCCATCTGCGAAAACCAAACTCGGAAAAATGTCTACTTGAGTAGTATGATTTTCTTCTACTGATTTTCGATGACCTTATAAATTCAAATATATTTTATATACAACATGCACGAAATATTTTTTCGTGTACTCATTTGTAGAAAATCACTTATTATCTTAATTTTATACTCAATGACAATAAGGTTATTGAAAAAAGGCTTCAAATTCATAAATAAATCTGTGCCCGACCTTAAGTCGCATTTGCGTCTAGGGTTTAAGAGTCTACAATTTCCCCGTAAGGAAAATAAAACATTCGTCTGTACCATTAAGCACATACTATATAGGGCCCCTACAATTGTTTTTTTCAGACTTCTCCTAAAAATTATAGTATCGTATAATTATATGCACGTGTAGGTCAGCAATCAACTGGTGAGTGGGAGAGTTGATGTCACTAAGCCTATGCGATTAATTTGATATAAAAAGGGTACGGAAATATAATAAGTAGTATTTGCCTACAACAACATAAAAACAATCTTACAACAATCACACTGACCCTGGGTGAATGAACAGGCTGGGCAGTGTGGCGAGGAAGTATTAAGCATGCGCAGGTGAAATGAGACGTTCGAGAGAAGTTGGCATGCGCGTGCGTAATCGACCGGGAGTGCAGTGACCAAAATATTTCGAGATGGAAGCTGTATTACAATGAGTATGACAACCCCAACTAAGTCATCCTTTGTAATCAAAAAAACATTTAAGAATCTCGATCCACATTTCGTGAAATCCGTCACTGATTGTACCTAAAATCACAGATGAAAATATAGCAGGCCTTGATAGAGGACGATTTCCGCGTCAATGCAGTCGAGGTGGTGGGCCGATATGACGACCCGACGACAAGACAGCTGCAGGATCTGCGGTTATCCAAAAACCGTCGAGTCAACCTGCCTTTAGTATACGCGACTTTGTGTTACCAAGCGACGGTAGGCTAACTCACGGCGAAATTGTATAAGTACGTTTGGCACTGGCCTATCAGCTATCTCCGCAATTGATCAGAACAACAACGTTGAGAACGATCGAACAGGAGTTAATTTCTTTTCAAAGCCGCCATTGATGAGGTGGATAACCGGAGGCAATTACAACAACAAGCTTTGTCAGGCCCTGAAAGCCAGTAGCCAACGATACTATAAGTCTCTTGGTGAGCTCCTCCTCTATGTGCAATAAGGTACCTGAGAATCGTATCGTACGGCTATTCGTAAACACAAACAATAATCAACACATGTCTCCGAAAGAACTAAAGAAACGCAGTTATCTTTATTCAAATCCTCAATCCTTCTGAGAAAAATGTTAGGAGGAGCCGTCCTAACTGATGCGCTCACACACCACCCTGACAACTCTTCCCATGCTGCACTATCGATCCACCCATAGGCCGTGTGCATGGTGATATCGCGCGAGTTGCCGACAGGGATCGGTGCTCTACTCGATCATTCGGATAAGTCAGAAGGCCAGTTGAGATGCTAACCCCTCAAGGACACTATCGGATTGGTCCAATTGCAGCCCAGCCTTGTAAATACTCATATCAATAGACTTCTTCCCTTCCAACCTTGCTTTTGAGTTCTCCTTGGGGGATTCGATCGGGTTGTTGGACGGCGAACATCAAGGCTTGAGGCAAGATAACAAAAAAACTTGCAATTTATTGGAAAAATACGAAGGAAGAAAGGACCACTTGTCCTCTGATTTGTGCTCCTTGTAAATTTTTCACAAACAACACATCAGGGAGGCAAATACTCCTCAGTGACACTCGTTAACTCGAGTTCCACTAACTTCTATTAAACCACAGCCAAATAGTTATCCACTTTAGCTTTGTTTTTTAATCGGAATATGAGGAACCTAGTATCAGGAAATTCATCGCCATGATCAACGTTTACTATAGCTCCGTCTCTGTGGGAGTTCAGGGATTGTAAGAATCTCTCAAGTCACTCCATATTTGACCTGGTGGTCCACAAGGTTGTATGCTGTCGCCCATTCTGTAGTGGGCTGGATTCTTGGAAATGCCATAAAATTTATGGTGTCGAGATTAACAGACCTTGATTGTTATGTTGATATCGTCTTGTGAGCCTCAATCCTTGGCGATTTAGTCGGTAGTGCCAGCTGTGAGTGAACTAGCTACATCATTTAGTTTATCTATAAACGCTGGCAATACCAGTGGTTTCTGACTACGTCCATAGGCAGTCTTCGGCTGGCAATCTGAAGAAGTGGACAAGTGAGGCTGCTGCTGAATAGACAGAGCAGCAGCACCATCGGTGCTGCTCGCGGAAAGTGTATGTAGATTCAATGCGATCCGAGTGTACATGGCATCCGTTCGGGCAGTCCCCTTATACAGTTATGCATGCATTGAAGATGACTGAGAAAATGAGGCTTCTGACCATCGTTGTCTGGGTGTCGAGTCAAGTACCCGGACTTCATATTGAATGAGATAGTCTGTACTGTCTGTGACAACATCGCAAGACTGACTAAGGTTATTCGGGCACATTTTTTCGCTGACTGCCCCTTTATCCGTCACAACTGCCCACCTGGGAGCGTCGAGTGGTTAACTCAACACTTGGGCAAACACAGTCCGTTAAGGCATAGAGGTGGTCCTTGGATCGAAGATGAATGTGAGAATGAACCGGTCACACTATATCCACTGCCACTGCTTGTAACGCGTAGTGGTACAATTTGTGACATCATTGGGGCTGCCTAGGTCAAATTTGATCACAGCCGCAAGTAAAAAATAAAATAAACTCACAGCTCCGGCGCCGCAGCCGTTTGACCTTGTGGTCCGCGAAGAAGATTTGCACCGCGCTTATCCCGCCTCTTGCCGCGATAGCCAGTTCTTTCTCGTCTTGGCAACCAGCGCTCCGGATCGGGTGGGATGTTAGGGATCAAAGTTCTTCGGCAGACGGACCTTTCGTTTCTTCTTCTGTTGTGCCTTCTTTGAGCCACTGCCAGGAGTCTTTTGTACAGGAGTCTCCTTTGCCGCGGCGACGACACTGTTGAGAGCAGCATCATAAAATAATGTGAGAATCCTTAGTGGTCTAATGAAATAGTGATTAAAATGTTGTGATCAGGTGTAGAGACGGGGTTGGAAGTCTTACGCTTTCGGGGTGCCCCCGGCGGCGGCGGCGGCAGCAACAGCTACACGGCCGGCCTTTCTTGACGCTCTTCACGCCGATGAGGAAGGAGTTCTCCAGGGAGTCGACCTCCTTCTCGCTCAGTTTTTCTTTGAACTCCAGATCACGGCTAGCCGCTTCAGCTTTGGCATGATCAAATTTTGAGTAGGCCTGGATGAGGAGGGCAAGCAGGTTTTGACGCTTTTGCAGGGCCGCGGGGTCAGAGGCTTTGGCGAGCTGCTGCATGCGCTGTTCCAGCAGGCTAGCTGCCTCCTCAGCAAAACCATAGCGCAGGAAAAACGAGGTGCACTGATCAAGGAACTGCAAGTTTTCAGGTTTCTGGAGGAAGGAGACAGAAATGTGTAAAAGTACGTAAATACCAAGTCGTGGGAGGATGATAAGAGCCCGGAGAGAGAGACAGTAGAGTCAAACCCCAGAACAAGGACAACTGCGAAAAATTTTTCTTTTAATTTGACTGCTGGTTATCCGACACGTATGTGGGCAGTAATGGAACGGCCTTCAGGGGTGGTTGATACGAAATAAAGAGGTAACTGGATTGGTAAAAATGAACAGTCTCGAACCGGTAGTGGTAGTGCTGGTAAGATGCGGAGGGCATACAACTAGCAATTGTCTATGTTGTAAAATACTGCAGACTTCGATTATGATATTCTGGCATGAACGGTAAGTCGTTCCTGCCTTCGCTGTCTTTAAACCTGGACCGAATTTCAAAGAATCGGTATAGGACAAGTCAGACCGGCCTGGACCGCAGTCCAAAGGATCAGTGTAGGAAAAGTCAGACCGGTTTGACCTGGAGTACAGTCGTCAAAAAGGCACTAGGTCACAGCAGGCGTCGGACCAAAGGATTCCACTGGCTAACAGTGCAAGGGTTTCCCGTTGTTGGGCTGATCATGACATCGGGGAACTGCTTCACGCAACCACAAGATCTGTACGGCTCGTCTGCAACGAACGCTAGACTTAAGTTAACCGAGATGTCAGACGCGGCCCAGCTAATGAAAGCACCAGGAGGCTGCATCGGGCTTTTTAAATGAGACAGTCCTATAGCGTGTCTGAACCCGAATCTGACTGGAGACGGCGTCGACGTGGCCGACTGAAGACATAGGGCGGACGTGGTGAGAATGCACCTCTAGTGATCTTTTGACCCCTTGTTGAAAACTCAGCGACCTCGGTGGGATTTGAACCCACGCCATTAAGGGGAAGGCTTTAGTACAACTAAGCTCTAGCCAACTGAGCTACGAGGCCTAAAACTGTTTAGGACGCTAGCTAGCTTATGAGTACACTGTTAACTGACTAACTTCTTTCATTTGGTGTTGGTTGGATCAGTTAAGACGATCACCCTTACAAACGCTGGCAAGCATGCTGCAGAGGTACTGTAATTTCACTACGTGTCAGTTATTTATACTAAATCACGTGTCGCGGCTTATTGGAGGGCACATTTTATGTAGTTTGATTTGCCAAGTCTGGTAGCCAAGCAAGAAAGAAAGCACAGTAAACACCGAAGTTAAGGACACGTTGGCTAAGTTGTTAAAATATACATAAAATAGAAAAAAGAGATACCATTGATGCGATGAGTTCAAGGAAGTTACGTTTATTTCCTAGACCGTGACTTGTCATTAGTACGACGGTAGAGAGAACCGAGTGGGGTGGACGACCACACAGCACTCACTTTCCTTACATGTGGCGGCCTTTTCGCTAGCATTGCACGCCAAAAGTCGTGGACTTCAAGGTTGCCAACTGGCTGCAAGCGTTCCTTCTTGGTACAACTTGTATAGTAACTCTCACTCGCGTGAAACTCGGGGACCAAGTTTGAGCTTCGTGTCAGGCGCGTATGGTCAGACACCACATGGGCACTGGAGAACCCGCTGATCAGCCGAAATTCTCAGCTGGGGTATGAATCCGCTTAGAATCGGCAGAAAACGGCCCTGGGCTTTTATGTAGTAATGATTAACTGTATTAAATGTTGTTTGAGACGCAGAAAAAACGACTCAGATTCGAAAAATTCAGCTCTTGGGAACAAGAGCTTTATTATCCTGACGTTTCGGATGCTCACTCAAATCCATCATCAGTGACAGAGTCAGATACAGGTATTGGATTACTCAGATGTTGCAGTTTCTATAAGATTGAGTTGATAGGCCACTACATGCCTGTCCCAATTGGATTCGAGTGAGAATCCGAAACGTCAGGCTAATAAAGCTCCTGTTACCAGTTCCTGGAACTCGCCTTTTAGCTTCTATTAGCAAGTTCAGCTCTTAAAGTCCTTGAATAAATTGAAGACAAGACAATTAACCGATCTCGCAGGTATTATAATGCAAAATGAGCCAGCGCAAGCGAAGGGTTTTTGCGTACTTACGAGCCACTATTCAATTGCACTTAGGCCGGGCGCTTCGTATGAGCTTCCTTGCTAGACTGCCCCCAAGGCCAAAAACTGTGCGGTAACCCCGCAGAATCAAAAGTGATGAACATTGATAAAGTGCAAGTGCAACTTACGGTACGAGCGCCGTCCGTGCCATCACCGCTGAGGGCGTCAATGATGATGGCCTTGGCAGCTGAAGTGGCCTCGCCGGCGGAGTCACCAGCACCACCGGATTTTCGAAGTGCCTGGAGAGATAAGGCCACACGTAGACTAACGAGGGCTGGCGCATGCAGGAGATGCTGGGCCTCCGGCAGAAGGCGCTGCCGCAGTTGATCACAAAGAGACAAAGCATCAGCCAGCGTGAGGATGGTCCCCTGTGGGAGGGGAGGGGAGGCCTCAGTGGTGCCGGTAGCCGTCTTAGGGTTTAACCGCAGAAGATAAAGATGCAGCAGATAAAGGGGCACTCGGAGAAGCCCTTCACGGTTACTGAAGACGGAGGACTCACAGTAAGCCGGGGACCGACAGTAGGCCTGGAGAAAACGAAGAAATGGGTGCAACGAAGGGTGAGCAGTACAGACGGGCCAGAAAAATTATGCAGAGTTGCAATGAATGCGGCGTTCTTGCTACGGTGATGTTAACCGTGCGGTCTGTTAGTTGAAAGGCTGATTCGGAAATGGGGAAGTAAGGTGGCCTCGTTTTGGCTTTTGTATGTAAGGCTAACGGCCAGTTTTATAATACGTTGACGGCCCCAAGAGAAGCAGCAAACAACTATAACTAAATGTTTTGAAAGGTCACCTAAAAAGACCCCTCGAAGGGTGGACAACAGAACTAAAATCCGTCCTGAATATGTGCCACGCCTAAGCTTCTTTCTAGTTATTGATGGAAAATTACTTTTCCGGCCAGTCAGACTTGTTGACACATAAGCCTTATCATGAGCACCTTATCAGCCGGTATTATCCATTCGGAGTTTGAAGTTATCGTCCTTTGACTTGTAGGAGTTAGTTCGCGTGTTTGGAGGCAAATCCGAAAAGTGCGGTACCTTGTGCGAACAGAGGAAGAGAAAGATGAACTGTCTTAAACGAGCTAAGTCACGTTAGCTATTACAGTTGGCTTTTTTATAAATATTTTTAGGAGTAAACAGTCGTCTAGGCTGAAAAATGGGACTATTATGGTGGTTACACACTAAAAATGTTAACAACTGCCAAACCAATCTTTTTCCCAGTGTATTAAAAGGGTTTACAGTGATTGTGACTGACACTATCCGGCTCCGTCTCGTGAAAAGCAGATTTTATGAAAACCAGTAAATGACAATGTTCAGTGCAACAGAAGAGATGAAAAAAACACACCTCAAGAATTTTGATGGCTTGGGCCAGCTGCTTTATCCTAGTAAGATAGGCCGCATGGAGCAACAGACCTGGTACGCAGTTTGGGTCCTCCTCCAGAACGGCTTTCACTTTGGCACGACACGCATCAAGCTGGTTAGAGAGAAAAAGCAGAGAACGGGGTAGGGTACAGGAGTGGAATGTTAATTCCAAGCAAGCTTGACGGAAGGGCAGATACACGCACCTGACCAGCTTGAAGGTAGAATAGTCCTTGGTTGAAGAGCATGGCGGTACGCTGGAATCGGAAGAGTTTGTGCTTCAAGGACTCTAGAGAGATGGCCTTCATGCGCTTTTTGGTGTCAAATACGTTTTGCTCGCGGTTGATGCATATGAGATTGTTGGCAGCTACTGCCATGAGGGAGGGGTCACCTGACCTAACCGTCATAAATTGCGAAAATAAATAGCTCGTGACAAGTGCTCGGAGGAAAACTAATGCAGAAGCCTATGGGATGTTTAATTTGACAGTGGAAGTTATAACTTATTAAGTCGTACTTCGGTTTTTACTACGCTTGCTTACTAAATCAACCGCACCCCGACCGCCAGAAGACGACGAAAACGTTTACTATATTTAGTAAACAGAAATAAGGGTCGTTATTATTATTAAGCATAGTTAAAACAACTGGACATCGCAAATGTGGATAGTCTGCAAGGCCACAGTGAAGTTTATTTTCATCAAAGAAAACTTGTGCAGTACTCATTACGCGGAAAATTGTCGTTAAACGGACCTACTTTGGAAAGTACGGGATACGCTTTTCAATATATTTTATTTTTGAACCTTAAAATATTACCGTCTAACTCGATAGTGCAGCCCATTTTAGGCGCTGACTAAACATCGGCTGCCCTGACTACACATATGTACGGATGTGCCATAAAGAATATCAACGAATGAAATCGAACCCAGGGGACACAGGTACCGCCGGAACAAAGTCCCCATCAGTGATTTCCGTGTTTTGTTATGACAGTTCCTGGATAGGCTCAAATAAAGGAGACTTTAAAGTTGAAAAAAGTATAGACTGTAATGAATGCTTCGTTAATTCTTATTTATATCTTGTAATGCGATTTGGCCGTTTTTCACCAGGATAATTGCAGTCCGAAACGTAGGAAGAAATTCGGAGAAAATGAGGCAAAACAAGGACTAACTTTTGACGTATAATTGTGTGGTAGATTTCAGCAGCTTCCGATTCCTTCTTTTGACATTGCAATACAAACGCTCGCTGTACGCTAGAAAAGGGGAAACACAACAAATCGGGTTGGTTAAAGACGTTAAAAGCTCGTCGGAAGTGTCTATAAGATTTTCAAGGAAAAAACGAAGATCGTTAAAATATAGGAGTGGGGCGGACGTAAAGAGGGTGCCCAATACGAGGGGAAAAACTGGTCTACGTATTTAATTTTGGTATAAGTCCTACGTCTCATTGAAATGAGGCAGTAATGATACAGCCAAGGAATTTAAATAATCAGCCTATTGAGGGAGTATTCTGACACCGGTGGGATGAGTCTGGGTTATATTTTAAACATCAAATAGATCCAAATATGATAAAGATCGAGTCGGCAGTTAAATGAAGCAGGTCTGGGTCAGACTTTAGTTACACCAGCAGTTATGAAAGTTAACTGTCATTTAAGTCATTTTTTGCTGCAAAAGATCTTTACTGGCACCGGGAAACAAAATAATAAGGCTGTTATCTGTAACCTGCATAACCAGGATAGCAACGAATAGAATACAATTATCACATATTTCGAAACTAAATTCTCAAGTTGCACGCTAAACCTTAAGGTCTCTGTGGGAGGGTATCTGTAAACCCGGTTCGATATGACGTACTGCAGTTTGTAACGTATAAATGGGCTTATTTTATCTAGTAAAGGGTTTGTACATTCCGCCGAAATTACTAGTGTCAGAAGAATGCAAATGTCTAGGGATCTCACATTTCAAAAACACTGATGGTAAATTTGCTTAAGTGTATTCGTCAAAATCCAATTTAACATGAGCTGAAACAAAAGCAGTGTGTGAAACACTTACCGTATTGGTGCTGTTTCCTGGTTGATTTGGTCTTCTGTGGCATTGGGGTCATCTTTAAAAGAATCGAGACAAAGGTCTACAGGCAGTCAAAAAAACGAACACGGTCACCTTCAGCCTTTTTTAAGAGTTTAAGGGCCTTTGAATAGTCTTTTCGGCCAACATGGTAACATGCAACGTTAAAGTCGGTTTCGAACAATGCAGGTTTGTATTCGGGTGACTACAAGCAATCGGTTCCCGATTTTGAAAGTTACCCAGGTTTTTTGCTGCGTTTCAGATAAGGCGGCAATCGTGGCCAGCATATTGGTGAACCTTTCATCTTCATAGTCATCCTAAAGTTCATAATCGATAAAAAAAAGGCTCCAAACCCACTTTAAAGGTCTTTGTTAGGGACTTATAACAGTCGTAAGAATTCTCAAAATCTTCCTGGCGGTAAAGCTGAAAGAATAAACGCACAAAAAATTCCTACGATTTGAGCTTGAAGTTCAAGTATGCCAGGGTTCTCAAGACCACTGTTTTTGATTGTTTTCAAGGCATCATCCAGGCGATTGAGACGGTATTCCGAATAGGCCTTCACCATTACGCATTCACTGCGAGAGAATTCACAAGTTTAATGCCCACAAACCTTAATTTTTTCTTTCGAATAAAGTTCAAGCAGTCTTCAAAACGTTCCAGATGGACTAGCGCGACAGCTTTGCACCTGTTAGCATAGTCATCACCAGGAAAGAGAGCCAGCACTACTAGTAAGGCTTAGGAGTTTAATTTACCTTTGTCGGCAAAAGACAATATTTTGGAATAGGAAAGCGACCTGCATGCCTTTTCCAGGTCGCCATGCAATGCAATTAGCTGAGATTCATCTTGCTGATGTGTCATCCAGAGAAGGAGCTACTCAAGGTGCAAATCTAATACCCGCGTTCATTTCGAAATAGTATAACAACACAAACAATAAAGTTGAGAATACTTACAATCAAGAGGAATGTTTATTTTTTAATTGTTCAAATAAGCAGAAAATACTGCCCACTCACGCAAAAGGTTGAATATTAGTGTGTCGAAACTACTGCGAATTGGATTATCTACTTGAGCTACCTAGACTTTTCAGTTAAGATCAGTTTGCATATATATATATATATATATATATATATATATATATATATATATATATATATATATATATATATATATATATATATATATATATTAAACCTCGATTTTCGAATAGAGGGTGGGAAAAAAATCTGCTTAGGAAAATAACGTTAGGGTATAGTAGGGTAAAACTGCAGTAGCATTTCAGAAAGAAATAATGAAACGTTGCGTCAGAAATAAGAGAGTGGACCCAGGATTCAGTGATGCACAGCATATCTGGATCAAGCTCAAAGGCTGCTGTTCTAAGCTCAGCCATCTTATTTACAACTGATCTCGCATTGAGTGAAACTAAGCTGAGCGTATTCCTGAGCGGCAGTTTACGCTCATCAGTATTTATAAAAAAAGGAAGATTTGGTGGGGGAGGAAAACTGGAGACAATAAACAAAAGGTGGAAACAAAATTGCATTGGTCTACAATTTGTCGAAAGTTTACTGTTAAAAGAACTGAGATTATTGTACAATGGCAAATTTGGATGAAATCCATGGAAAGAAAGGCTATATTGGGGCGCGGGAAAGATAGGAGGTTGCATATAAATGAGATTTTGAGGGAAGTTAGCAAAATGGGCGGAAAACGTTCATTTGAAAAATAAATGATTTCAAAATACTGCTAACATAATGAGTAGGCTTAATTATTTGGGGATTTCGAACAATTTTTGGTTTGGGAAAAATGTTAACATTAGCGTTCGCATCTACTGTAGATGCTGAGGTGTTAGCAGGTTTCCCATCGGTAATGAAATTATGGATTTTAATGCCTGGCTTGGCCAATGACTCAGATCAAACATCTCAGCCCTACCAGCATATGGCCCCGCCAGTAGAGGGGGCTGAGAGGGGGCCAGACGGGGCCAGAAAGGGGCCAATCAAATTCGACTTTCAGGCCATTTGTAAAATATGGTTTGGCTTCTTTTAAAGACTGGAATAGGTGTTAATTTTTGAATTTAAACCAATATAGGTAATATTTATAAGATAAAATACTGTTTAAGCCTAATTAAAGGGCACTTTGATGAACTGATTTTGGATGGTTTGTTTAAGTCAGCCATTTAGACGCCATTTTTCTACTAAGCGCGTGCTGGCCTGCCGTGTTGCTTGTACAACTGACCTGTTGTTCTCAAAGCTGCTGATACTAAGGTAGGTAATCCAGAGGCCTGGAGATGTTTTATAAGATAATTAGCCACCTTTTGCCTTTAAAATTTCATTTCTAGTTACGTATGCTCTAGTTAAATGTAAAATATCAACGGTTAATTATGTAGCTTACTAAATCTTATATATGCCCTCATATCATTTATATATTGTTTTCTGCTATCCGTGCATAGTAACCATGAAGCGTAAATATTACGGAATAAAGAGGTGCACCGTGTATAAGAGGGTATTGCGTGCTATGCAGGCGTATCATGCTGCTACCGAAGTTGCAGATGGTCCTTTACCATCTTCGTCGTTAGCGTCATACCCCTCACCGGAGCCTCAAATGCCCGAACTCTTTCCCGAGGGTTCAAATGGTAGGTTTTCAGACAACTTTATTTTGTGTTGGAATCCAGAATCAATAGGGGTCACGGAAGAATCAAGCGAATTACGTGGCAGATGTTTTGTAGCTGATTTGCAGGACGTCTGCCAGAAGACGAACATGCCGCTTGCAACCGTGAAAGCTTTGTTGGATATGCTCCGTCCTTACCACCCTGAGGTTCCGAAGGACCCAAGAACGTTATTGCGTACTCCACGTTCTTGCATTAACAAGGTCCTGAAGAACGGGAGCTATGTCCTTATGGGCCTTGGGCGTGGTTTACTGGATGAGTTAAACCACCGCCGAGACCGTGCGTTCTGACATCTATTACCGCTAACGGAATACAGTACCGTCCGTTTGTTGACTGCTGTGACTTTTTACAACATCCATTTCTTCTTCTAGCCTTTTCATGTTTAAAGCCACAACTTTGGCAACTAGTCCTTTGACTGCAACCCTATCTGACATTATATGTAAATATGTTGCTTTTAACATTTCTGATCACTTTATTTTCATTCCCTTGTTGCACACATTCCAAAAACAATGACTGTTTTCAAACGTTTTTTTTTACTTGTATTTATTAAAGTTTTCCTTATACACGTATGAATTAAATTGCAGTAAGAACCTTTGACATAATGTTTATTTTTAGGCCTATTAATGATGAGAATATGCCTGGCCCATCTATGCCTGCAATAACACCAGTACGACCTTCAACGTCGTCCACTTATCAGGAAGCATTTTTTTTACTAATGTCTACCTCAGACCACCAACTGAGCGATCTGACGATTTCTATTCATCATCGATCAAGAAACTACGAAAAGACATGGATTTGCTACGGTACGACTTTTGTCATTGTTGTTAACCTTAATCTAGTCAAAAAGTTGATATCATAGCAGAAAGGCAGGTTCGCAACATGGAACAACTGTGGGCTGCCTTGAACGAAATGCGTCGGGATATAAGGGCGATGGCTGTCCCCAAAACAGCTACACAATCAATCAGTCGATTGCCTCTGTGCACAGAAGAGGCCTACAATGACTTCCTTGGAGGAATGAGTAGGGTAAAGGATTATGCCAATGAGGCGGTTTGCATATATTTATTTCTAAACGTTATTTGTGACTTGTAGATTGAAAGGTTGTCAGTGGTCGGGGGTCGAAATGAAAAAGAGGTCGTCCAGAACATGTTGACATGTTTCATTGGACCACCCCTGTGTCTAAACTTCTGCTGGGCCGGCTCCACTGACAAGCGGTCATTTATTGGGTGCCCGCTCTATAAAGTTTTTACAGGTTTGTATAAACGTTTCCCTAACTTTCTGCAGAAGCCATTCGCCGAAATACCAGCTTCAATAACTGCTCCGCTAAAGATAGTTATGGTGGCAGATAAAAACGCCCGGAGGCAACTGAGAAGGTAAAACTATTCCATTGAATTGATCCAGGATACTTATTCAGCTTCCGGAATGTCTCAACAGTGGTCCAAATTGCACAACGCAGTCTACTTCCGAAACATGGTAAGTATCTCAATGTCCTTCCACCAACATATTTCTTATTTTGTATTGATATTTATTTTAATCCTTCCTTGGTTATTTATAACTCTTTTCATAATGTTCCCCACGGTAACCAACATATTTCTTATTTTGTAGTGATATTTATTTTAATCCTTACTTTGTTATGTATAACTCTTTTCATAATATTCCCCACGATTACCAACATATTTCTTATTTTGTAGGCACCACCACCGGATAACGCCAACCATGTGGACCAACATTGACAAGTTTATCCAACGCACGTACGGTTTTATTTATTTTTTTATAATAAACTACTTTCCAAATTTCATATCCACATATCCTATTTGATGAGTGAGTTGGTACTTCGCAGTAATGGCTTGAATGAATCCAAACGTAAGCCATATTAATTGTATGAACTTGGGCCGTTAATAGAACAATAATTATGGGTATATAAGTAGTGGCCGATTAGGATAGGGAAGGCTATGGGCGGTGGGCGTACGGTATAAAGGAAAAGGGGCTGCTAATGCGAGAAAATCGTGGGGTCCCGCTGCGCAAATTTTTCCAGTGAGGGGGCCACACCGTCCAGTTTGCCCCGTCTGGCCCCGCCAGTTAGCCCCACCTGGCCCCTTTATAGCCCCGCCTGGCCCCCTGGGCCAGAGGGGGCTAGGCGGGGCTGGTGCTGGTAGGGAGTTCTCTTAACAGTAACATTTCGACAAATTGTAGACCAGAGTAATTTTGTTTCCCACCTTTCGTTTCTTCTTTCCAGTTTTCTTCTCCGCCACCCAATTATCATTTTTTATAAATACCGATGAGCGTAACCTGCAGCTCAGAAAACGCTCAGCTTAGTTTCACTCAATGCGAGATCAGTTGTAAATAAGATGGCTGAGCTTCGAACAGTAGCCTTTAAGCTTGATCCAGCTGTGTTGTGCATCACTGAATCCTGGGCTCACTCTCTTATTTCTGACTCGACGCTTACTATAGATAATTTTAATTTGTACCGACAAGATCGCGCTGAAAAATGTGGCGGTGGTTGCCTCCTTTATATTAAGTCATCCTTTGTACATTTCCCTTTTCAGCTGAGCATTTCGTCCTTTTCTGGAAAGGTATGCTTTGCTTTAGTCATCCTCCCGCACAATAAAAAAGCGGTAATTGGCTGTGTCTATAATCACCCGTGTTATTCTGGCAATGAAACTGAGCTCTGTGAACTATATGAAAAAGTTGCAAACACTCAATTTGATGTCAAAATAATCGAAGCGATTTTAATCTGCCAGACATTGACTGTCAGGCAAATTCCTCTCCGCCTAAACATCAGAAATTGTTCGATACTATTAACTTTTCAAACATGTCCCAACTGGTCAGATCAGTTACTAGAAACGACAACATTTTAGATTTAATTTTTACAAATGATGTCCACCCTCTCTTTATGAATTCCCATCGTGATCTATTCACAAGTGATCACGCGATAATTCACTGTTGTTTTCCAGTTCCCCTTCTTACGAAGCCTGAGGTTAAATGCAATAACACAAACAATGAAATGATAAATAATTTCTTAAGCACTCTAGATTGGCATAGAATATTCTCAATCAACGATCCAAACTTTTTCCGTGAGCTATTGCAGAGCCTCACAGAAAGAATCCAGGCTTTTATCCTGTTTAAGTTTTTAATTCAAACCCTACGAGCACCAGCCCCGCCTGGCCCCCTCTGGCCTAGGGGGCCAGGCAGGGCTGTGAGGGAGCCAGGCGGGGCAAAGTCGACGGTTTGGCCCATTCTGGCCCCTCTGGCCTTTCTGGCCCCCTCTGGCCCCCTCGCTCGAAAAATTTGCGCAGCGGGACCCCACGATTTTCTCGCATTAGCAGCCCCTTTTCCTTTATACCGTACGCCCACCGCCCATAGCCTTCCCTATCCTAATCGGCCACTACTTATATACCCATAATTATTGTTCAATTAACGGCCCAATTTTATACAATTAATATGGCTTACATTTGGATCCATTCAAGCCATTACTGTGAAGTACCAACTCACTCATGTAATAGGATATGTGGAGATGAAATTTTCAAAGTAGTTTATTATACAAAAATAAATCAAACTGTACATGCGTTGGATAAACTTGTCAAAGTTTGTCCACATGGTTGGCGTTATCCGGTGGTGGTTCCTACAAAATAAGAAATATGTTGGTTACTGTGGGGAACATTATGAAAAGAGTTATGCATAACAAAGCAAGGATTAAAATAAAGATCACTACAAAATAAGAAATATGTTGGTTACCGTGTGGGAACATTATGAAAAAAGTTATAACTAACAAAGTAAGGATTAAAATAAATATCACTACAAAATAAGAAATATGTTGGTTACCGTGGGGAACATTATGAAAAGAGTTATAAATAACAAAGTAAGGATTAAAATAAATATCACTACAAAATAAGAAATATGGTGATGTAAGGACATTGAGATACTTACCATGTTTTCGGAAGTAGACTGCGTTGTACAATTTGGACCACTGTTGAGACATTCCGTAAGCTGAATAAGTATGCTGGATTAATTCAATGGAGTAGTTTTACCTTTTCAGTTGCCTCCGGGCGTTTTGATCTGCCACCATACCTATCTCTAGCACCATGGAACCAGTCAATAGCTGTTCTGCGAATAACATCCGCGGAACGGTTATTGAAGCCTCTTCACACACAATCTCCACTGATGAAGTAACTTTCTCATTACACCCAAGCACACTAGGTGCATGTAGTCCATTGGGAAGCTACTAACCATGTCGATAGGTAACTCCTCGAAAGGCGATTTGCCTCTGTGGTGGAGTCCCTGCTTTCGTGAGCGAAAAGAACGGTCGTCACGAAGACGCCCGCTATACATGGGGAAAGTCATGTGGTTAGCAATTGAAATTCCAACATGACAGCACCTAGAGTGTTTTCCATTACCTTCACCAAACGACTTACCTGTCGCATCCATAGTGCCCATTGTGGGCTTTCACCTGCCGGACATATGAGCGAGCTGGTGAGTCGCATATGACATGGGATAATTTAACTTTCATTATTTGCCCAGTGGGTGGAAGCAGTAGGCCAACTCCCAAAATTTCTTTCAATTCATCAACGCAATCCCTCAAAAACTCATCAAGGGGCTCCGGCTTGCCGAATCCAGAGAACACACCGACTACAAACGGCCGTCCAACTACCGGGTAGTTTACCCGAGCAAGAATAGGCCACAGGCATTGTCCTGATCCTTTAAATAACTTCATTCCATCGATGTGCAACTGGATGCCCATTTCAGGAATTTTAGTTTCTCGGCGGGTGTTTAACTCATCCAGTAAACCACGCCCAAGGCCCATATGGACATAGCTCCCGTACTTCAGGACCTTGTTAATGCAAGAACGTGCAGTACGCAATAACGTCCTTGGGTCCTTCGGAACCTCAGGGTGGTAAGGACGGAGCATATATAGCTTTTTCTTTGATTTTCGATTAGCGCTTTCGACAGAATTATTGATACATCTTAACTCCCACGACTGGACTAATTTCTTTATGTGTCATGATGTGAACACCTGTACCGGTATGCTTTTACCAAGTTTTTAGATCCACTTATTTCTCGTTTTGTTCCCCGTAAGAAATTAATTAATGTCGCGGATGAGGTTTATCTCCCTTTTATCTTTTCGCCGTAGGTTGCGTAAACTCTCTCGTCGATTCCATTTGCAAAAACGACATTTCCGTTCTGCCCTTGATTCACCGTATTTTTTTGAGCAGGCCAAGAGGCTAACCGAAGAAAAAAACGGCTAGCTGAAGAGGTCAAATATGTCGAAAAACCGTTCGTTAAATGTAGCGAAACTTTTTTTCACGCGCAATTAGAACCCATAGTAAAAACGTGGCACCCCGTACTACTGGATTCCATTGGCAATCCTGTAGTTGATGACAAATTGACGGCTGATAGTTTTAACGTTTTCTTGTCCAGAACATTTATTGAAAAATTCGACCGCTCCCCGTCCGCCCATCCAGGTTTGGACCGGTGCCGTCCTCGAAACCATAACTTTTACCCTCTGGGACGTAACCGTAGCCATTCGACGTTTTCGTCAATCTTATAGTCCTGGACCAGATGGCGTACCGATCAGTATTATAAAGGCGGATGCTAATGATATTTTCCCGTCACTTCTATGTAAGATATTTAATCTAGCTCTTGAAAGTGAAACCTTTCCCAGTGTATGGAAGGAATCGCATATTCTACCTATCCCCAAACGCGGCCAATCTACGTCATTTGACGATTTTAGGCCAATCAACACACTGTCCGCAGCTTCGAAAAATCCTGGAGACCTTGATCAAAGATAAGATGATGTATCATTTAACTGAGAATAACCTATTGAGTGCAGCCCAGCATGGGTTCCTCAAAAACTAGGTCTTGTGACACATGTCAGCTCTCTTTCTTTGATCATGTTCTACAATCTAGGGATAATGGCTTTGCACTTTACATAGTCTATTTCGATTTCACCAAGGCCTTCGATCGTGTTGACCATGCCCTTCTTCTCCTGAAACTCTCCTCTTTCGGTATATGTGGTAAACTTCTGAGCTTGATATCTTCTTACCTGAGCTCTCGTACACAACATGTTAAGATCTCCAATGCTATCTCAAACTCCGGCACGTGTGCGGAGTGGAGTTATTCAGGGTAGTGTGCTAGGCCCGCTTTTTATTTTGTCTTTTTGTCAATGATGTGCCAGGTTTATTTCGAAATGGTAGGCCCTTTATGTATGCCGACGATTTAAAAGTTGCCTATCGATACAAGCCGGCAGATCGCGACACCGCGATTGATCTATTAAAAAATGATCTCGAGGCGTTTGCCCAGTGGTGCTGCACATGGCGCCTTTCCCTTTCTTGGCAATAAATAATTCCGTTATGGTTGTCGGTGACAACCATCAGCCCTCATCTTAGCATAGATGGCCACGATATAAATGTACCTGGCGTTGT
This sequence comes from Schistocephalus solidus, assembly GCA_017591395.1. NCBI lineage: Eukaryota > Metazoa > Platyhelminthes > Cestoda > Diphyllobothriidea > Diphyllobothriidae > Schistocephalus > Schistocephalus solidus. Next base: position 6,552 of record WEDG01006927.1, on the reverse strand, counting down.
TAAGGACCTGGGCATATCATATTCCAACGGTCTCAATCTTTCAGAGCATTTCGCCCTGATTGTCTCCAAAGCACGCAGAACTGCCGGGTTTATCCTCCGAAATTTTAAAACTATTGATATTAGACTTCGCCTTTATAAAATGTACGTTAGACCTGGCCTGGAATACTGCTCGTTTCTATTTAGCCTTCTGCGCGCTAGCGAACGGAAGAAAAATAGAATCGGTCCAACACTTCTTCACGAAAAAGAATTTTATCGTTGAGCACCGTAATCTGTCGTATCAAGAACGCTGTGGCCTTGTTACCATTGATCCCTTTATGGTTTCGCCGAGTGCAGAAGGGACTATTTTTGCTTTTTAAGCTTTTGAATAATCGTACATTTAATCCCCTTTATCACTGTGAGGCAGCTTGACCATCCTCGGCGCAGCAGTCATCGCAATGTCTTTTTATTTCTTCCATTAGCTCGCACAGTTAAGTATCGACGGTTCTTTTCGATAAACGCTATGGCCATGTGGAATAAACTTCCCCATAATATAAAAAGTCCAACGGAGTTATTCTTTGTTTAAGATTACCATTACTAGTTTTTTGCATTCAGAACAGTTTCCAAGAATTCTGGGCGCCGACACGGTAGAATCTGTTTTCCTGTTCGACGGAGTGCGCGGCATCTGAACTCGATCCCAGGTGTTACCTTTGAGGGATACGGCACCGTCTCTGCAGCCTGCACCCGTTGACTTCTTCGGCAGACAGTGAGCGACCGTACACGGATGCTTTCTTGCCTGAGGCAGAATCCCGGTTCCTAGCAAAGACAGAGAGACTGCATACAGACTGCAATTGTGTTAGCCCTTCCCTGATCTGAATTGCTATCATCCTTACAGGCGGCAGTTTTTTTTCTCCTGAATAACATGAAAAATAGGAAAAACACATATAATGATATATATTCAGGAGTTTTTTTCACTGCCAGCCTCTACCCACTGAATATTTCACCTGACAATGCCTGTAAACCGGTATTAAATACAACTATTATTATTATTATTATTATATCCAACAAAGCTTTCACGGTTGCAAGCGGCATGTTCGTCTTCTGGCAGACGTCCTGCAAATCAGCTACAAAACATCTGCCACGTAATTCGCTTGATTCTTCCGTGACCCCTATTTTGTTTCATTCGCCTAAGTGATCAAGAACGAATCATCTCGACGTTTCATTATCTCATTCTGAAGTGCTACTGCAGTATTACCCTACTCTACCACCTGACCATTTTTTCCTTAGCAGTTTTTTTCTTCGAACTTCTATTCAAAAATGAAGGTCTTTTGAACTCTGCCTCCATTTTAAAGGTAGGAGTTTTATTCAGTGCCTATTTTTTCTAGTTCACCATTAATTTCAAAACATCGCTAACTGTTGACATAGCAGGACAAGTTATATCTATATTATTAATTATTTGTACATTTTATCTGCACACACTGTCATTACTTTATTTCGTTACTAATGTTTGCTTAGACAGTGCCTTGTCGGTGCTAACCAAATCTAACTTCTAAAAAATTGATTATATTTTTCCTTAGAGGTTTTCAGCCATTGTCAGTGTCACCTTTAGATCCACTTGGGGTTTCTGACCATGTTATAGTTCTTTTCTAAACTAGAACTTGAGGTTTATGAAACTTTTTCCAAAAAATATCGTGTTTTCCGTGATTTCAGATCAGCAAATATGGGGGAATCGTTAATACATCTAAATTCATTCGATTGGACTAACGTCTTTGTATGTTTGGATGTGAGTGTTTTTACTGATACATTGTACCAAGTTCTAGGTCTACTCATTTAACGTTTCGTTCCCCATAAGACAATAATTAATGTCAAGGATGAAGTCTACCTCCCTTTATCATTCGGCCGTAGTCTGCGTAGACTCTCCCGTCGTTTTCGTCTACAAAACGACACTGCCATCCTACCCTTGATCCACCAAATCTTTGAAGAGGCCAAGAGGCTGTCTGACGAAAAACGACTAGCTGATGTGGTCAACTTTTCCAAAAACCATTCGTTAAATGTTGCGAAATTCTTTTCACGCACAGTAAAATTGCAGAGAAAAACGCAGCACCCCGTACTTTGAGGCGCCTTAGGAAGCCCTATAGCTGACGCTAAGTTGACAGCTGATAGCTTCAATGCTTTCTTGTCTAGAACTTTTAGTTGACATACTGTCGCTCCCTTTCCTGACATCCGGGTTTGGACCGGTAACGTCCTTGAAACCAAAACCTTGACGCTATGGGACGTGACCGTAGCCATTCGGCGTTTTCGTCAATCTTACAGATGGCGTCCCGGTCAGCGTTCTAAAGGTGGATGCAAATGATATATTTCCGTCCCTTCTGTATAAGTTATTGCATCTCGCTCTTTAAAGTTAAACCTTCCCTATTTTATGGAAGGATTCGCACATGCTGCCTATACCCAAACACGGCCGACCTATGGCATTTGACGACTTTAGGCCAATAAATACACTGCCAGCAGTCTCCAAGATCTAAGAGACCTTGATCAAAGACAAGATGATGCGTCACCTAACAGAAAATAACCTACTTAATGCGGCTCAGCATGAGTTCCTCCAAACAAGCTCTTGTGACACCTGTCAGCTCTCTTTCTTTGATAATGTGCTACAATCTAGAGACAGTGGTTTTGCAATTAACACTGTTTATTTCGATTTCAAGAAGGCTTTTGATTGCGCTGGCCATGAAGTCCTACTGCTGAAACGTGCCGCCTTCGGCACAAGTAACAAGCTTCTGAAATTAGTATCATCCTTTTTGAATGTTCGGGTACAACGTATTAAAATTTCTGCTGTTATCTCCTACCTCACGCACGCCTTTCTGTCAACGATGTTTTGGATTTTTTGTAGGATGGTAGGTCGTTTATGTACACTGACAATTTAAAAGTTGCCTATCAATATAAACTGGTCGATCGCAACATTGGGCTTGAGCTCTTAAAAAACGATATTCAGGCCTTTGCTCAGTGGTGTCACTTTCTTTGTACAAGTGCTCCGTTTTGGGTATTGGTGACAATCATCAACCCCATCTTAGCATAAATTGCCACGACCTAAATTTGCCCGGAGTTATAAAGGGTCTGGGCATATCATATTCTATTAGTCTTAATCTGTCAAAGCACTGCGCCCTGATTGTCTCGAAAGCATGCCAAACTTCTTGGTTTTTTCTCAGAAATTTCAAAACCGTCAATATAAGAATCAGTATTTATGAAATGTATTTCAGACCTAATCTGAATACTGCTCGTTTCTATTTAGCCTTCTGCACACTAGTGAACGGAATAAGATAGAATCCGTCCAGCCTTTCTTTACAAAAAGATATTTCTCTTCAGAACACAGAATCCTGTCCTACCAACAAGGCTGTGAGCTTACAAGTCTCGACCCATTGTGGCTTCACAGATTACAGAAGGGAATATTTTTACTGTTTAAATTTTTAAACCGTTGTACCTTTAACCCCTTACATCTCTGAGGCAGCTCGACCACTCTTGGCGCACCAGTCATCGAGATGTATTTTTATTTCTTCCTTTGGCACGCAAAGTTAGATACCGACAGTTTTTTCGGTAAACGCTATAGCAATCTGGAATAAGCTACCCAGAAGTATCAAAATTCAGCAAAGCTATCGCTTGTTTACGAGAGCTCTCACTAGTTTTCTACATTCAGGACACCTCCCAAAAATTTTGGGTGCCGACTCTGTGGAAGCTCTCTTCCGTTCTGATGGCATTCATGGACTCTGAATCCTGTGCCGGACTTCATGCTGAGGGCTATATTGCTGGCTCTGCAAAACATAATCAGTTTATTCCTCAGTCGACAGCGAACTCCCGCTCGCCGACATATCTGCTGGTGCAGAATAGAGGATCCATAAAACTGAAAGGAGAAGCACTACACCATGCACCTGTGTCAACGCCTCCCTGTCCTGAACTTTAATCCCTCAATGAGCTGCAGTTTTTTCTCCTGAAAACACTTGAAAGAACGATCAGGAGTTTTGTTCATTGTCAGCTCGACCCCCTACTGTATATCTCTTTTGACCTTGCCTGTAAACTGGTAATAAATAAATAAAAGGCTGGTTTTAAGTCACCATGTTGTGAGAGTCGTCTTTTGTCAAATTTTACGCCATCAAGCCTTCCATTAAAATTTAAAATGCTGTCAGTGATAACCGTCTCGCTTGTTAACGAGTTCCAATGTCGTATCACTCGTTGGCTGAAAAAAAAACGTTCTAAGGTTCAATCGCGTGCGTTCGCTATTGACCTTTTAATGATGACAACGCAGATGAATTGTGCAGGCAAATTCGAAGAAATCCTCTAATTTCAGGGAGGAATCATGGCCCCGGATAATCCGAAATGTCCAAAGCAGGCTAAAACATAATAGCCTGTAGGAACGCGAAATAAGTTAAGCTTTTTTCAATCTGCTTTGGTACGGTAAAGTCTAAAAACCGTCGACCATCTTCGTTACTCTCCTTTGCTCCTGTTCGAGGAGGTCAACATGTTTCTTCATCCATGGTAACCAGGCTGGTATTCCGTAACCTAAATGTTGTCTCAAGAAGATGCCAAAGGCTTTCCAGAAGAGATCAGAGGAAATATTTTAAACACACGTCTGCTCCAATGCAGTGTACATGTTGCCTTCTGGAGTGCTTTCTTACGGTGTTCTGAGGGCATCCAATTTGCAGTTGTCCACATGCCCAGATCTTTGTGTGTTTCCGCCTCTTTTAAAGCAATGCAATTTATAAAGTACTGGTGGTTCCGAGATACTTTTCAACCAGCGCTTATGTGAAGGATCACACAGTTGGCTGCATTAGACTTAAGAAACCACCTGGCCGATCAGGCACTTTGTTTGTCAATATTCGATGGTAACCAATTTCGTCATCAGCGCAGCTGACTTCAGTTCATATTTTTATGTCATCTGCAAACATGACAGCTTCACAATCTAGGTCGTTGAGACAGTCGTTCGCGTAGATTGGGAAGAGAAGGGGGACAACAACGCAACTCTGTGGAACACCACTTTCTACTTTTGCCCATTCCGAGCTAAATATTTCAATAACAATAATGCTCTGTACTCTGAAAGACAAGAAAATCTTGATCGAATTGAAAAGTTTTCCTTGAATTCCTACGTCCCAAATCTTATGTAAAAGAAGCCCTTTTTGTATGCTATCAAGTATTTTTGATCCTCGGGTGGGGAAAATCAACTTCCTACTCCCACATTCCTATATCTGTGGTCTAGGTTATGTCTTCGATCTTTGCACGACCGGAAGATGGAAACCATTGAACTTCAGGAAGATTGAAGTCACCTGCAAGCAAGTAGTACTTCAGATATAAGTCAGCTGTGGCATGAAATGCCTGCGAGAGACAGAGATCGTAATCCTCGCTAGCGTTTGGTGGGCAATAGATGCAAATATAAATATTAATTGTATATTCAATGCCCAGAGGGCCCATCATTACATACTTAGTATCGCAGTATAAATAAATACAAAGGTGGATAATTGCTGAAATTGTGAACAGCCATATGAACAGCAGCAATGAGTAGTATGATAGGCATATCCGATTCAGAACGATTTGACATTTTTACAACAACAGTCAAAAATATTTGGAATATAATGTGAACAAGGAAAGAAGCATTTAAAAAACTGCTACGGTTAAATCGGGGTCGGAGTTCGGCGAGCCAACAATTCAAAAAAACAGGAAAAAAACTGCTTCTCTAATAAATAAATAGGTAGATTTTATGGGATTGGTACGATGCAATGGGAAAGTACTGTGATGTTGCTCACAACGTATGAGGGTTCGGGGCGCTCCTTGTCGGGTGAGAGATAATATATGAGTCAGAGCTACCACCATGGAGGTGAGAGAGGATGAACTCATCGTAGACAACATGGTCGAAACGAAGAGGGCACCGTAGAGGTCACGAGATCATAACCGATATGCGACCTTGCCGACTGCATAGTCCACTGTCAAAGAGGTGAAAACATCAGAACCCGCCACGATCATCAACAGACCCTGGAGAATATCGGCAGGGTCGCATCATCGGAGGAAAGTATCAAAGTTGTCAGGAGTTGGCGATGCTAGTTGAAAAGGAGGGGTCGAAAAAGTGAATGCGAAGATTGACTCTGCAGAGGATAATGGAAACAATATAATGTCAAGGAACTGCCTCAAATACCAGGAGAACCCTTTTCACAATCCAAAAGTTGCGAGTTTGGGAAATAAATGGATCATAAGGGCTTTATATCGTCCGAAGTCAAATGTTTGCGCAATTCGGTTTCTAAAATGGCTAATGTAGACGACAAAATAATTTCCAGTGGAAGATTATTCCATATGAAAGCATATTTGGTGGCAAAAAACTGAGAACGGTTAGTTGTGGAGCTAAGGGGTAGGGAAATTATCATGGAGGAATAACGAGTGGCGTAAAGTCAATCTACCGGATTAAGAGCGGTAATTCGTGGGAGATTTGGGGTATGGCAGTTCTCCTGATTCAAATGACGAATTAAATACATGCGCTAGTTGGTTGGAGAATTCGCCAACCAGTTCTTTCAAGAAATTTGAAGGAAAATCATCCGAACCTGA
>WEDG01006925.1:0-51507 GCA_017591395.1 Schistocephalus solidus | reverse complement strand
CAGTTCAGGCCAGATGGTCCCACGAGTAGCTATTTGACGTCCTTTTATGAACATCTTACGACGACCTGCAATGCACATAGAGATGAAGAATTTAATCATCTGGTTATGTGGTACACCATCTGGGACTCATAAATACCTATCCTCTGGCTATGCGCAAGGGCTCTCAATTTAATGATTTATATACCCATTATTTAAAAAGCAGTTTTTTTCAGTTTTAAAAACTTATTAAAAAATTTATGATAATTTTACATTTTTAAATGTTTTTGGATGGCGTCTTTATTTTTATATATAATTTTATGATCCTTAAACTATTTGCTTAAAAAATAACCTGCAAAACTTATATATTTTTATCTTGGTCTATGAGTAGAATATTTATTACGGTTTTAACATCATTAATGCTCTACGTACTTCGAATGCGCCACGACCCTCACGCCTTGGTTTTGATAAAGCCTTATGAAACGAATCGTACTAGCTGTTTCATACAGCTAGATCAAACATAATTCAACACTATGTTATATAATAAAGAACATAGTGTTGAATTATGTTTGATCTAGCTGTATGAAACAGCTAGTACGATTCGTTTCATAAGGCTTTATCAAAACCAAGGCATGAGGGTCGTTACATCGAAGTACGTAGAGCATTAATGATGTTAAAACCGTAATAACTATTCTACTCATAGACCAAGATAAAAAAATATAATAAGTTTTGCAGGTTATTTTATTTAAGCAAATTGTTTAAAGATCATAAAAAAAAATTATATATAAAAAAAACAAAAAAAATAAAGATGCCATCCAAATCTTCCCCTACGAAAGCCGTATTGTGCAGTCGATAAGAGTTAACGGGTTTCTAAATAAATCATCAATTCCTTTTTGACAACCTTCTTCATAATTGGTGGCTCTTATAGGCATGGTCAACACGATCGAAGGCCTTGGTGAAATCGAAATAGACTACGTAAAGTGCAAAGCCATTATCCCTAGATTGTAGAACGTGATCAAAAAAGAGAGCTGACAGGTGTTACAAGAACTTGTTTTGAGGAACCCATGCTGGGCTTCACTCAGTAGGTTATTACAAGTTAAATCATACATCATCGTATCTTTGAGCATGGTCTCCAGTATTTTCGAAGCTGCGGGCAGTGTGTTGATTGGCCAAAAATCGTCAAATGACGTAGATTGACCGTGTTTAGGGATAGGTTGAATGTGCGATTCCTTCCATATGCTGGGAAAGGTTTCACTTTCACTTTCAAGATTAAATATCTTACATAGACGTGATGGGAAAATATCATTAGCATCTGCCTTTATAATACTGATCGGTACGCCATCTGGTCCAGGACTATAAGATTGACGAAAACGTCGACTGGCTACGGTTACGTCCCAGAGGGTAAAAGTATTGGTTTTGAGGACGGCACCGGTCCAAACCTGGATGGGCGGAGGGGGAGTGGCCGAATTTTCAATAAATGTTCTGGACAAGAAAACGTTAAAACTATCAGCCGTCAATTTGTCATGAACTACAGGATTGCCAACGGATTCCAGTAGGACGGGATGCCATGTTTTACTATGGGTTCTTATTGTGCGTGAAAAATGTTTTGCGACAGTTAACGAACGGGTTTCGATATATTTGCCCTCTTCGGCTAGCCGTTTTTCTTCGGTTAGCCTCTTAGCCTGCTCAAAAATACGTTGAATCAAGGGCAGAACTTAAATGTCGTTTTGGTACCCACAAAATGTTATTTCGCTATCTCGAATACTGCCCGACAGCCAGGTTTCGGTAACTGCTATCACATCCGAAGATACTTCAGTAAGGAAAATTTTTAACTCATCAAGTTTTGATAAAAGGCTTTGGCCTTTGCATAGAAGCACTTCAATTTTGAGCCAACCAAACTTCCTGTTGCGTTTGTCAATTTTATCGGCCTTACTGCGTCTCCTCTAACGTCAATGTCGCATGTCTTTTCCGTTTCTTGATGAGTTTCGGCAACTATGGTTTCTTTAGTGAGAACGCTGGGCGTTAAGGAATCAGTGCTGACATCTCTTTGGGCAATTGGTTCCCTGATGGTTTTGGCGTTAGTGAGGTGGCTGCCGTTGTCCATAGAACAATCGTTTGGTTCAATGGAAAATTCGTATTCTTTTGAACAACCTTCCCCTTGAAAAAAGCCAGATTGTGTTCGCCAGCCTTCAGTCTTGATTTTAGTTCCAATACAAGTTCCCGGCGTTTCAGCCTTTCCACAGGGGTGTAGTCCGGTTAAAAAACCTCTTTATGCGAGTGACTGATGTTGGTTTTTTTGGGTAGGATCGTCTTGATGTGGCCTTTGCTCTCTAGCATTATTTTGAGAGTTCGCCGCATTCCTAGGCTGTCTTCAGACTTTCTACCGATCCGGAATGCTGTTATAAATTTTACTTACACGCCGGTGGGAGCAACTGGTTTAGGAGGCCATTTAACGAAGCAAGGTCTTCGGCGACATTGTCTTCAGGTCAGACTGCAGTTGACTCGTGCAAACCCTGAATAACTAAAACTTGTTGCCGATCCTGGTGCTTGGCATTTTTGCTTGCTCCTAAGTTCACTTTACGGGCACGAGAACGGTTTACAGAGCTCTTGTTGGGATTTAGTCTACCTCTGACCATACTCTCATCTGAAGTCTTCAATGAATCCATCGGTTTTGATTTCGACTTCTTACTCCTATTGTGGTGTTTACCCATTGCAAATTTTCACGCGTTTGTTTCTTGGGATTCAACTACGGGCTTATTAAAACACCCAAGATAGCTAGATGCGATTTGTTGTTCGCTTTTGTCGTCTTCCGTAGGATTCAGAGACTGTGTTCGCGGTATCCGGGCGTTGTGGCTATCCCGGTCCGAACAATGAGAGTTATTTCAAGTTGTATTTTTTGGTACTTTTGTGTTATGGTCGCTGCCTTTTTAACTGTAGTATTGCTAACCGTATTTTGTATAGTATTGCTCTCCTGCATAAGCATCCTTAAGTGTGCAATCTCCTTTTCCAGTTTTTGAAATTTCTGTAAAAGAAAAGAACATCCAATACATGATTCATCCTCTTAGGTGATCTATTTGGCTGCCATTACGCTATTTGCGCACTTTGCTGGTCCTTGGTTGTAAGTATAAACTGACTGAGGGCCAGTCGTGGATGCCGAAACATATTCAACAAGATTACCTTTAAAGTAAGTGCCAGTACAGGTTATCATGCAAGCAAACAATTGCTTTGAGTCCATGAATGTTAAAAACACTGCGTAAACGTATGTTCTATTTTGAGCGTATAACAAAAATTTCCAACGGTTATGGAGTATGGCGAGCATTTAAAGCAATATGAGCAAAAAATGTGCCTAATTGTCTCAAAACGCTTTTAAAAACGAAAAACTGTATGAAGAATATTCAGGAACGACACAGCCGTTCGGAGATGTCGAAAGTCCTGGATAACTTCAATCTTCAATAAAATGTACAATTTGGTTCACTGAGTGGTTGTCGGTTTCTATTGGTGCAGATCCTGCGTAGTCAAGTTGATTAAGCTGTTAAACAAATCCCGATTCAATGCCATTTAATGAGGAATTTAGCACGAGAAAAATTACAGATGAGCAGGAAGCAAGTACGTACGTGCAGCTGTAACGGGATTGTCCGGAACAGTTCAACAGAACATCAACTGGACCTCAATGTTTTCGAGCACCGTAAACGAAGATTGGGAGTCCTTCCAAAATGTTCTTCTGCAACTTATTGACAACCACTGCCCGCTAACGAGTGTCCATCACAGCAAGCGTCCTGGGTGGTTAGACAAGTTGTGGAGAAAATATTGCGCGTCTAATCAAGTCGCCTATTTTAATAAGTATAAAGCGCATAGAAACAAAATGAGAAGCCTTATTCTTACAACGCGAAGAGAATTTGAGAAGACTTTGCTGCAAAAGGCAACGCAGAATCCAAAGTTAGTCTACAGTTACCTCCGTAGATGTACAAGGAATAAACATCAAATACCGCTGATTAAGACTGCCGTGGGCGTCGAAATTTCTGAAAACAGAAAAAAAGCCGAGTACTTTTCACAGTTCTACCGCTCAGTCTTCACAAACGAGGCAAGGTTCTTCGTCCTTCAGTGGATAACCCGCCGACTGCAAGCATTAGCCACATACTATTCTCAGAATTTCTGATCCAAAAGAAATTAAAAGAACTAAAAGAGTCGAAATCCCCAGGACCAGACGAGCTTCCACCCACGCTTCTGAAGAACTCGCCAATGAACTTTCCGCACCTTTGTCAGTGCTCTTTCAAAAGTCCTTTGACTCCGGAACACTTCCTTTCGATTGGAAGCTGGCACATATAACTCCCTTGTACAAAAGTGGTAGCCGGGCGTCAGTGACAAACTACAGGCCCATAAACTTAACATGCATCCTTGGCAAGATTATGGAAAGGATCATCAAGAGCGAATTGGTGAACTTCCTAGAGACTCATAATTTGTTATCAAGCTGTCAACACGGGTTCAGAAAAGGAAGATCATGCACAACGAATTTACTGTATTCGCTCCAGAGGTGGACCCAAGCACTTGAAGATAGACACGCGGTTCACATTGCCTTCATTGACTTTCAAAAGGCCTTCGATACTGTGCCGCACGAGAGACTGCTTTACAAGCTAAAAAGAATTGGAATCAGAGGTAACCTCCTCAAGTGGATCGAAAACTTCCTCGTGGGTCGGCGCCAGGTTGTGTGCATCGGCCAAGAGAGGTCAAGTTCTGCTGCGGTCGAGAGTGGGGTTCCTCAGGGTTCAGTACTAGGGCCAATACTGTTTTTAATATACGTGAACGATTGTGTCAGGAATCCTGACTGTGAAGCAGCAATGTTTGCCGACGTCATTAAAATCTGGAATGTAATCCAGAGCCCTGCTGACGAAGATAAACTGCAGATCAACCTAACTCGGTTGGAGGAGTGGTCGAATTATTGGCTTTTGCGGTTCAACGTCGATAAGTGTAAAATACTTCGCTTAGGAAACCCGTCTGGATCTGCCGAAAGTAAAAGTTACTTTCTCAACGGTGAAGCCTTAAAAGACGTGGAAACCCAAAAAGGACCTTGGTGTGCTGATGACCACCACCTTAAAAACCATCGTCTCACTGCTCGAAAGTGGCGAAGAGGGCAATTTCGGTGTTGCATGCCATCAGACGAGCCTTTTTGGATTTCGATGAAGATCTTTTTGCTAAGACCTTTGGAACATTCATTAGGCCATATTTGGAATATGCTATGCACGCCTGGAAACCCTGGACAGTTCAAGATCAGAACTGCCTCGAAAGAGTCCAGAGGAAAGCCTCCAAAATGGTTAGAAGTCAAAGCTCCTTCCCATATCCAACCCGCCTAATGAATCTTAATCTGTTCCCTTTGAGTTATAGGCAAATGCGTGGTGATCTCCTGCAGACATTCCGCATTGTGAAGGGATTGGATTGTTGCCTGGAATTCTCGGACTTCTTTGAATTTGCCACCACGACCCATCTCCGAGGTCACCCATTGAAACTGCGTGTCCAGCAGGCGAGACTGGATGTGCGCAAGTTCTCCTTCTCTGTCAGAGTGGTTAAACCATGGAATGCCCTCCCTGAAGACGTTGTGATGTCACCATCGCTGGAAAGCTTTAAAAGAAACCTTGACAGTTTTATGTTCCGCAACGAGCCTGAGCGATGAGGCATTTATCTTAACCCTCGAGAGTCGTGCACCACTTGTCAAATTTTATGACCGCCTTTTGTACCTTTGCAACCCACACCGTTTCTCTGTATACCGCACTTAATTTTACGTTACAAATAGGGTACTCAAAGGCCCATGCCTATTTCCCTCAATAAATTGAATTGAATTGAAAAAAAAGTGAAATGGTAACGGAGTTCAAATTGTCCATGTCGAAGAACAAATAATATGGGTGGTTCCTATGCACACGACCTTCAGTTCGCAGAATATTTTCATAAAATGTTACTAAGGACGATCAAAGAGAATATAAGGGACAAATTTGGGTAATGTACAAGCATACAACCTTTTTTCTTTCAGTAATTGTCCTATACATATCTACGAAGAAAGAAAGTTCGCCGGAAAAATCGATTTTTACTCGTGAATTTTCAAGCAGGTTACACCGACCCATCGTCAGAGGAAATTAAAAGCGGGAGTTAGGATTATCACATAGGACAGCCTGGTTGGGCCAGACAGGCAGACGTCCGTGGGAGGGGAACGTGAAACTTGTAACGATGAATGCCGGGAGTGAGGGCAGGTACTACAATCCCGATTGTGGTTCACGTCACGGTGGGGGGGGGGACCGCATACCTGCATGTAGGTCTTCATAATGGACATCCATATCGACATGACGGTTGACGTTGTTTGTGTTGAACTGCCAAGCTTCAATGATTTCTCGTGCCTACTTGGTGTTATTCAGAGTGACACCTTCAGTCGCTTCCCAATTTAAGAAGTGGTCGTAGTCAACTGCGAGCGCAATCATAAGAGACAACGGATCGTGTCAGCTGATGGACAGTTTTTTGTTCGTTTATGAGGGTTGCAAGTCATCGACCTGTACAGCCTACGTAAGCGCTAGAGCAATTTGGACATGAACTGGGGTAAATGGTATTTTTTTCTGCTTTTTAACTATAAAGACTTTAACTCGTGATATTTCTGGGCGTAGGGAAGACACCACATGTTAACTTGCGCTACAATCTAAAAACAGTAGTTGTGCAATTTACACAGTTTTTATTAGATTTTACGAATTGGATCGCATTGACCATGATCTCCTCCTGCAGAAACTTGCTCACCTCGGCATAGGTACTAAGGTTCTGAAGTAAATATCCTACTATTTGGATGCTCGCACACAACGAGCTAAAATTTCCAATGTTTTCTCCAACCCCACACATGTGAGGAGTGGAGTTATTCAGGGTAGTGTGCTTGGTCCGCTCCTATTTTGCCTTCTTGTCAACGATGTTCCTGATTGTTTTCAGTATGAATATCCCTTTATGTACGCTGACGATTTAAAAACTGGCATATCGCATAAAACCACCCGGTCACAACATCGTGCTTGGGCTCTAAAAAAAGGAACTTCAGGCCTTCGCCTTTCGCTTTTTTTGTCACAAGTGCTCCGTTATGGTTATTGGCGACAACCATCAACCTCAGCTAAGCATAGACGGTCAAGACCTAAATGTGCACGGAATAATAAAGGATCTGGGTATAGCATATTCTAGTGGTCTTAATCTGTCAGAGTTTTGCCCACTGGTTCTATCGAAAGCATGCCAAACTACTAAGGTTTCTCTCAGATACGTTGAAACCGTCAATATTAGAATCAGCCTTTATAATATGTATGTCAGACCTAGCCTGGAATACTGCTCGTTTCTATTAAGCCTTCTGTACGCTAGTGAACGGAAGAAAAAATAATCAGGCTTCGACATGTCATTTTATTTCTTCCTCTGGCACGCACATTTAGAAACCGCCTGCTTTTTAATTAATGCCATAGCAATCTAAAATAAGCTACCCAGAAATATCAAAATTCAGCCGACCTATCTTTTGTGTAAGAGAGCTGTCACTGTTTTCTACATTAAAGACACCTTCCAAAAAGTTTGGGTGCTGACTCGGTGGAAGCTCTCTTCCGTTCTGATGGCGTTCGTGGACTCTGAAACTTGTGCCAGGCTTAATGTTGACGGCAATATTGCTGGCTCTGCAGTACATTATTGGCTTATTCCTCAGTCGACAGAGAGCAATCCTTCGCCGACACAGCTTTAGATGGGGCTGAATAACGGATCCATAAAACTGAAGGGAGAAGGCCTACACCGTGCACCTGTGTCAACCCTTCCATTCAATGAGCTGCAGTCTTTAATCCTGAAAACCCTTGAAAGAAGAATAAGAGTTTTTTCACTCTCATCTTGATCCTCTACTGTATATCTCCTTTGACTTTGCCTGTAGCCTGGCAATTAAATAAATAAAACTAAAATAAGAGATTTAAAAATGATTTTATTTATGAGCGATCGCTTCGAAAATTCCCAGCGTGTAAGGCAGACAGTATAATTTTCTTGACACTGTTTTTTTCCATTTGACTCGACGCTGTGGTTTTCTCTGGCATCTAAGACAGTTTTTCACAAAGCTTACCAGGTATCTTTTGAGTCATAATAACCAATACGAGTAAGAAAGTTCCTTTCTTAAGAAATTCCTCACTGCCACAGTAGCCAAAAGCCCGGCCTAATTGATTTCGGACGAAACTCATTTTATGGTTTGCAGGATGGTCGCTTTGATAGTTATGGATGATATCAGCATTCAAGCCGTTTCGGGCACAGTCGACGTCAGGCCACCATTCCCGAGTTTTTGAATACTCACGTCTATAAGGTCGAAGGCGGTGGGTTCAAATTTGAAGATAAGTGAATTCTTGAATTTTAACCAGATTTCTTCGTTTACTGTAGGAAATATTAGCTGAATGCTTGCCAATTTATTGTATTTCTACCTCATTATCAGCTGCACACACCTGCAGTTATTGCAATTGCAAAAGGGAGAAATATACAGATTTAAAACTTTTTCACCCTTCATAGCCTCATGAAAGTTCTCGCAGATGTACGTCAAAAGGACGGAATATAAAGGTTAATTCTAGAAATAAAGTTGAAATTTTGTAAGTTTACCTTATTTCCAGTGAAGAATAATTTTCAGTAACTGGTATACCAGTTGATATAATTTTTCATCCTGCATAGCCTCTTCGCTAATTCTGTTTTCAGTTTAAACTCGTTACCTAGCAGATATTTGCTTGCAGTGCCTTGCTTAAAACACATATTTCAAATATTACATCTTTTATTCCGCAAAACGTCACTAGTGACAATTTTCCTTTTGTATTATCGATTTGAAAAATAATTATATTTTAAAATCAACATGAAACCCCATTCAATGCTTAGACGCAAACATCCTCTTAGCGTAAAACTTCCACTAGAGCCACCCACCGTAAGCACGAAGAAATTAGACCTTGATGCCCTGGAAAACTTTAAATCCTTTATGTCTAAATATGGTTCTCTCTTCACGATCCTTGGTACCATTTTTGAGGGAAAGTTTTCTTCACTCAGTACTGAGTCAATTGACCGAAATAAGAGAAGTTTCAATTTTCTTTTAAAAAACGTTCCCAAGAGAAAAATCCCCCTGGACGTTGCATTTAATGTCCTTTACTCATGTGGCTTTAACTTTAAAAGTCGCTGAAGCTAAAAGGTTGTCTTTCCCTTAGCAAAAACCCGCCAAATCTGGTCAAAACTTGTTCAGCGATTGAAGTTGACCTTATTTTATCTAAGCATGTGCAATCAGCTCAATATTTGAAAAAAAACAAGTGTTTATCTGAAGGGATAAAACCCCAATGGAACGTCGGGTTTTACACTCATTAGCAAACACGAAGCCTTGGTCTACACCTTCAATACCAAAAGTTATCTCAGTGGTTTGTTCTCTAGCTAATGCAAGCCCATGGCCCTCCGGATCGAAAGGAATTTCGATTCCAGCTAAATCTTCACCCGTTAACCTTGTTCCTGGTTTGAGTGAAATTGTGTCAAAGCCACTTCTTTCTCATCCCAAGCAAACCATGCCTGCTATAGCTGCCAAATCTACTAAACCTGAGAAAATGCCTAGTAAATCTGAATCATTGGCTAAGCCAGGAATTAAAATCAGTAATATCATTACCGATGGGAACCTGCTAACCCCTCAGCATCTACAACAGCTGCGAACGCTAACATTAGCATCTTTCCCAACCCAAAAATTGTCCGAAATCCACAAATATTTAAGGCTTCTAATTATGCTACCATTTTTTTCGAAATCAATTATTCCTTTTTCAAATGCACGTTTTCCGCCAAGTTATGCTAACTTCCCTCAAAATCTCATTTCTATGCCACCCCCTATCTTTCAAACGCCACAATATAGCCTTCCTTTCCAAGGTTTTCATCCAAATATGCCGCTGTACAATAATCTCAGTTCTCTTAAAAGTAACATCTCGACAAATTGTAGACCAGAGCAATTTTTGTTTCCCACCTTTCGTTTCTTCTTTCCAGTTATCTTCTCCACCACCAAATTATCCTTTTTTATAAAAACTGATGAGCGTAACCTGCAGCTCAGTAATACGCTCAGCTTAGTTTCACTCAATGCGAGATCAGTTGTAAATAAGATGGCTGAGTTTAGAACAGTAGCCTATGAGCTTGATCCAGATGTGCTGTGCATCACTGAATCCTGGGCTCACTCTCTTATTTCTGACTCAACGCTTGCTATAGATATATTCAATTTGTACCGACAAGACCGCGCTGAAAAACTTGGCGGTGGTTGCCTCCTTTATATTAAGTCATTCTTTGTAGATTTCCCTTTTCAGCTCAGCATTTCCTCCTTTTCTGGAAATGTATGCTTTGCTTCAGTCATCCTCCCGCACAATAAAAAAGTGATAATTGGCTGTGTCTATAATCCTCCGTGTTATTCTGGCAATGAAAGCAAGCTCTGTGAACTATTTGAAAACGTTGCAGAGACTCAATTTGATGTCAAAATAATCGTAGGCGATTTCAATTTGCCAGACATTGACTGGCAGGCAAATTCCTCTCCACATAAACATCAGAAATTGGTCGATACTATTAGCTTTTCAAACATGTCCCAACTGGTCAGATCAGTTACTAGCAATGACAACATTTTAGATTTAATTTTTGCAAATGATGTCCATCCTCTCTTTATAAATTTCCATTATGATCTATTCACAAGTGATCACGCAATAATTTACTGTTGTTTTCCAGTCCCCCTTCTTATGAAGCCTTAGATTAAATTCAATAACCTCGACTTTGCTGACACAAACCATTAAATAATAAATAATTTCGTAATTACTCTAGATTTCCATAGCATATTTTCAATCTAATATCCAAAATTATTCCGTGAGCTATTGCAGAGCCTCACAGAACAAATACAGGCTTTAATCCCGTTTAAGATTTTTAATTAAAATACAGCTTCTTCTAATGTTCCGCATTTTCTCCAGAACAGACTTAAAAAATTACGAAAACAACTTAAAGATTCATCTAAAAGCTCTTTGACAGTTCATTTAAGGATTGCACAAATATTTGAATAAGCATCGAAAATTCGGCTTGCGAGAGATAAGCGTAGGGAGTCTCGGGCACTAAGTGATGCCAATTCATCCAAATCTGTTGCTCATATCTTCCATGTTCGGTCATCGGCTAAGCGTCTGAATGTAACTCCGCCCTTACTCGACTGTACTAAAAAAATTGTTACAGACGGTTTGGACCAAGCAGAGTTGTTAAATTTGTTTTTTTTGCCAACCACATTACCACTGAAACTAGCCCCACGCCCAAATTTCCTCTGCTTTCAAATTCGCTTCTAACAACCATTAATTTATCACATTCACGTATTCGAAAAGAAATAACACACCTTAAAAATTCACAATCGGTTGAAACTGATAACATTTCAAACTCACTTATTAAACAGTTAAGGGATTTTCCACCTTTACTAAGCAAGTTATTCTCAGTATTTCTCGAAAATTGTTTCTTCCCCGATTATTGGAAAACTTCTATTATAATACCAGTTTTTACATCTGGTTCACGCTCGGACATTCATAACTATCGCAGTGTTCAGAAAACTCCCTCTCTTGCTAAACTCTTCGAAAAACTAATTGAAAAACAACCTACGGATTTTTGCATAAGTAATCGAATTATCAACTTTTCCCAACACGACTTCTTACCGGACCGCTCTTGTGAAACCTCCTGTTCGACGGAGTGCGCGGCATCTGAACTCGATCCCAGGTGTTACCTTGAGGGATACGGCACCGTCTCTGCAGCCTGCACCCGTTGACTTCTTCGGCAGACAGTGAGCGACCGTACACGGATGCTTTCTTGTCTGAGGCAGAATCCCGGTTCCTAGCAAAGACAGAGAGACTGCATACTGACTGCAATTGTGTTAGCCCTTCCCTGATCTGAATTGCTATCATCCTGAATAACAGGAAAATAGGAAAAACACATATAATGATATATATTCAGGAGTTTTTTTTCACTGCCAGCCTCTACCCACTGAATATTTCACCTGACAATGCCTGTAAACCGGTATTAAATACAACTATTATTATTATTATATCTTTTCTAAATCTACTAACCTCTCTTTGTAATAATCATCTATCTGCAGTTGTTATTTATTTTGATCTTAGTCAGGCATTCGATAAAGTGCCTCATAAAAGAATTCTAGCTAAACTAGAAGCTATAAGATTTCGTAGTCCCCTTAGTGACTTTATTAGATCATACATAAATAATCGAAAACAAAAGGTTTTAACGGGGTCCTCATACTCAAATGCTACCCCGATGGTTAGTGGTGTCCTTCAAGGTACTGTATTAGGTCGTTTGTTGTTATTACTGTATATTAATGATATTTCATCGATAGTTAAACATTCTCAATCTTTATTTATGCTGATGACCTCAAATGCATGTATTCCTTCTCTAACTCTACGACCGAACGGTGCCTAGAACATATTCATTCAGACTTAGACGCTTTTTTGGCCTGGAGCTCCACATGGCTAATGGAGTTCTCACCTTCTAAGTGTCGCTACATGAGTTTTGGGCTTGTAAGGCTACCGCAACCTCTTATCTTTGAAGTTTGCCCTATAATTGAATGTTCCTCCATCAAGGACTTGGGCTTACGCTACACCAATAAATTAGATCTTTCGCCTCATGCCGATAGAAGTACGGCCAAAGCTGGTCAGATTTGCGGCTTTATTTCTTATAATTTCTACCTCCCTGAAATAAATTAAGATTTTATCGTATGTTTGTACTCCCCATTCTTGAATTTTTCTGTCCTTTTCTTCGTTTAATAAACAAATCTAGCCGTTCAAAAATTGAAAATGTCCAAAGACATTTCACAAAAAACTCCTATTTCCTACTTCCTACTCAACAAGATGCCAGCTAATGAAGCTAAAATTTCTTTGGGTCAGGAGACTTGAAGCAGGCTTTTGTCTCCTTTTCCGACTTAATAATAGTTCAACTCTTCCCAAGCTTTCTTGCATTACCCCCGTTAGTCTTTCCTAATAACCTAAGAAATTCTGCAATTATTATACCTCCCCCTGCATCCTCCACGTGTAAACGCTCTCTCTTCTTTGCTTCTAGGTATAGTTTTCTTTGGAATAACTTGCCAATTGAAATTAGGTCGTTTACTAGTCTATCTGCATTCAAGCGAAGACTGCACAGTAATATTAACACTGATTCTATTAACCTTTTATTTTACTCATCTTTTCCCAGTATCTTTCCCCATGACTCGGAGAAAGGACCATCGGGAATTTAAGTGACCCTCTTGAAACTATATTTTCACTACCTGGAGTCGCCCATGAACTATGATGTCTCCTCATATCACCAGTCATCCAAACGATGACGTCATTCAGACGTACACATTCGGTGGTACGCAGTCTAAAATGCTACCGTTTCTTTGGATACTAACCATCCTCAGAATTCAATTCTGGATCCTAAGATGCTGAGGACTTAAGTTCATTTGAAGCATTTTCATGAGATTTTGTTTCATACGCCTAAGTGATCAAGAATGAATCATCTCGACGTTTCATTATCACATTCTGAAATGCTACTGCAGTATTACCCTACTCTACCACCTGGCCATTTTTTTCCTAAGCAGTTTTTTTCTCCTACCTTCTATTCAAAAATTAAGGCCTATTGAACTCTGCCTCCATTTTTATGGTAGGAGTTCTTTTTCACGGCCAATTGTTTCTAGTTCACCATTAATTTTAAAACATCGCTAACTGTTGACATAGCAGGACAAGTTATGTATTTGTACATTTCACACTACATCCTCCACCTATTGTTTAAATACGAGTTCCGCGAGGAGACCCGATATTGGCGGGACCATTTGTGTCCCCTTAACCTGCTGCTACTATCACCCATCGAATTGGCAATAATTCTTCAGAAAGAGTTTATTTATTTATTTATTTCCAGTTTATTCAGTATATATGAGGAAGATAGGCAGAGCCTTTGAAAAACATATTAACAGATAGACGCTAGCAAAATATGCAAATGTTACATGGCGATAGTCGTTTTAGTATATCGATTATTGCTCTCGACTAAAAATATGTCCATCAAGTAAAAATTCATCAAGTCTATTTTTAAACCTTTCAACGCTTCCAGCCTAAACAACCGAAGTTGGCAGTTTTTTCCATTCTTCAATCACCCCTTGGGAAAAGAATTCAGCCTGCACTACAAGTTTGGCGTGTTTTCTTTTCAGTTTGTATTGGTGACCCCCGAGACTTGTCATGTTTGCCAATTCAAAAAAGTCGGCCATCTGAAGAGCACAATCAATTCCTCTGACGAGTTTGAAGACTAGAATCAAAGCTTCTATAAATTGCCTATAAGAGTGAGGAAAAATTTTAAGTCCTTTCTAGTTGGCCCTCATAAGCAGGCATTCCAATACGCTGACTAGTTTCGTCACCCTCCGTTGAACTTTCTCC
This sequence comes from Schistocephalus solidus, assembly GCA_017591395.1. Classification (NCBI taxonomy): domain Eukaryota; kingdom Metazoa; phylum Platyhelminthes; class Cestoda; order Diphyllobothriidea; family Diphyllobothriidae; genus Schistocephalus; species Schistocephalus solidus. The sequence goes on along the minus strand of WEDG01006925.1, from coordinate 37,102 downwards.
AACAGAGCGTGATAATGTTAACAGGCAAGGTCAAAAGAGATATACAGTAAGGTGTCGACCTGACAGTGAAAAAAAACTCCCGACCGATCATTCAAGTGTTTTCAGGAGAAAAAACTGCAGCTTACTGAGGGATTAAAGTTCAGGACAGGGAAGCGTTGACACAGGTGGACGGAAAAGTACATCTCCTTTCAGTGTTATGGATCTGGTATTCTGCACCAGCAGGCATGTCGGCGAACGGCTATTAGCTGTCGACTGAGGAATAAGCCGATCAAGAACAGCAGAGCCAGAAATATTGCCCGCAGATTGAAGTCCAGCACAGGAATCAGAGTGCATGAAGGCCACCAGAACGGAAGAGAGCCTCTACAGAGTCAGCATCCAAATTTTGTGGAAGGCGTCTTGAATGTAGAAAACTAGTGACATCTCTCTAAACAAAGGATAGCTTTGCTGAACTTTGCTACTTCTGGGTAGATGATTCCAGATTGCTATAGCGTTTACCGAAAAAACTGATGGTATCTAACGGTGTGTGCCAGAGGAAGAAATGAAAATAAACCTCGATGACTGGTGCGCCGAGAGAATTCGAGCTGTTTCAGAGATGGAAGGGGGTTAAAGATAAGACTGTTTAAAAGTTTAAACAGTAAACATAGTCCCTTCTTCAATCTGCGAAGACACAATGGGTCGAGGCTTCTAAGCTCCCAGCATTGTTGGTAGGACAGGTTTCTGTGTTCTGAAGAGAAACATCTTTTTGTAAAAAACTGCTGGACTGATTCTATCTTCTTCCGTTCGCTAGCGTACAGAAGGCTAAATAGAAATGAGCAGTATTCCAGACTAGGTATGACATACACTTTATAAAAGCTGATTCTAAAATTGACGATTTTTAAATGTCTGCGAATAAATCCAGTAGTTTGGCATGCTTTTGAGACAATCAGGGTGAAGTGCTCTGACAGATTATGACTTCTCGAATATGATATGCCTAGATCATTTTTAATCCAGGCACATTTAGTTCGTGACCGTCTATGCTTAGATGAGGCTGATGGTTGTAGCCAATAACCATAACGGAGCACTTGTGTCAAGAAAGCGAAAGGAGCCATGTGTGAAACCACTTACCGAAGGCCTTGAGAGCCTTTTTGTAGAGCACAAACACGATGTTGTTAACAAAAGGCAAAATAGAAGTGGGCCGAGTACGCTACCCTGAATAACATCCTTCCTCACATGTGTGTGGTTGGAGATAGCATCGGAAAGTTAAACTCTTTGTGCGCGAGCATTCAGGTAGGAGGATAATAATTTCAGAAGCTTGTTACCTATGCCGAAGGAAGCAATATTTCAGGAGTAGGAGATCATGATCAACCCGATGAAAATCCCATCTTGAAATCGAAGTAAACGGTGTAAATTGCATAACCACTGTTTCTAGATTGTAGCACATGATCAAATTAAGAGCGCTGGCAGGTGGCACAAGATCATCTTTCGAGAAACCCATGCTGCGCCGCATTAAGTAGGTTATTCTCTGTTAGGTGACGCATCAGCTTGTCTTTAATCAAGGTCTCTAAGATCTTCGAGGCTGCTGGCAGTGTATTTATTGACCTAAAGTCGTCGAATGACGTAGTTCGGCCGTGTTTGGGTATAGGCAGAATGTGCGATTCCTTCCATAAATTAGGGAAGGTTTCACTTTCAAGATCAAGATTAAATAGCTTATACAGAAAGGACGGAAATATATCATTTGTATCCGCCTTCAGAACGCTGACTGGGACGCCATCTGGTCCAGGACAGTAAGCTTTTTTCACTGCCTATTCTTCTAGTCCACCCTTAATTTCAAAACATCGCTTACTGTACTAGCAGGACATGCTCTGTCTATATTATTAAGTATTTGAACATTTAATCTGCACACACTATCCTTATTTGATTTCGTTACTAATATTAGTTTAGACAGTGCCGTGCCGGTGCTTACCAAATGTAAATTTATAAATTCTTAAAGATTGACGAAAACGCCGAATGGTTACGCTCACGTCCCAGAGGTTAAAAGTTAAGGTGTCGAGAACGTTACTGGTCAAACCCGAAGGTTAGGAAAGGGAGCGACAGTATGTTCACTAAAATATCTAGACAAGAGCATTGAAGCTCTCAGCTCTCAACAAAGAGTCAGCTATAGGTTTCCTAAGGCATCTCGAAGTACGGCGTGCTGTGTGCAGCGCCTGGGGCTCCAACATACTGTCGACGTGCCCGCCTCCACTGCCCTCACTGCCCCCATATATTCACACACCGCATGGGCCTTTTCGGACGCATGGAACTTCAAATTAACCTGTGGTAAACCACCGGAGGCTAAGCTACGTCAGCACACACTATCTACACCAAAACATCGACAGCACCATCAAAATCATCATATACCTCAGTATATAACGGTTTCCTAGAAACCGTAGCTGGGAAGGCTGCCAATCTGACGCTTATACCAGACCACGCCATTAGCTCAGTGTATGTGCTGGGTGTGTCGAGTGGCTGACCAGTGGACTGGGAGTCAGACGGCGAGGGCTGCTCCATATCCCCTGAGTTGGTGAATCCTGGTGTGTGCGTTATGGGGGCCAGGTTGTGCTGTAGCGCGCGAAGACGGGTACGCCGATCCTTCAGCCATTGCGCCCACTCCCAAATCAGGCAACTGACCAGCTCGGACAATGGTCTGATTTCGGGGTGGGGGAGAGAGTGAGGTCGACAGTTCAGTGCATTTTCCTCACTATGAACAACCTGATGCGCTTGAAACTATCACGGTGCGCTAAAAGCCATGGCTTGGAAGGTTGCCAACTAACGAGAAACTCGGACCGCGTGGTCAGCCTAATGTGTGATTTGTGTGGATTGGCTGACTGGTGGACTGAGAGTCAGGCTGCAATGGCTCCTTCTTCCTAATGTGGTCTTTATGGCACTCCCACTCCGTGGGATCCGAGCAAGGTGTGGTGGTACGCCCAGGGGCGGCTCGGGCCGCGCCAGCTACCTGCGTCCTCTCCTGCCTCCGGTCTTCTTGACTCTGTCATGACACCGGGTTCAGGTGGTGGAGGAGGAGAGAGTGCGGTAGCTGCAGCGAAAGGCTACTATCACTTAAAACTAATTCACACGCAAGTCACCGTCCCTGCACCACCCTTCCATGGAGGATAAGGTGGACATAGTCGGACTACGACGGTCGAACTATCGTGTGTGTGTGTGTGGGGGTGAACGTGTAATATTTAGGGGTAGCACCACGCAGATAGCATTTGGACGCTGCATTTGTATTGTACAGGTGGTGAATGCTCCTGTGGCCGCCTCTAACTGGTACCCAACTCTCACCTGCAGCCCCTCGAAGTTGGGTTCTTCCCAGCGGCCAAACCCCGGGCAGACGTCACGACCGGTGGGCTAAACTAGGTGAGGGTTTTCGGTGTTGTATGTACCTCCACACCCGGTATGTCTGACTCCCAAACTTCCCACCTCCCCCCCTCTCAAAAAGTCCTACTGTGGGGGCAACAGCAACCCCGTAGGTGGCCCAGGCTAACTCGGGTCGTTCTATCACTAAAGCAAAACCGTGACTAATAGTGGAGTTCGGCAGCCGTCTGGGATGTCCGAGCAGCCCTATTTAGGGACATCACTGCTTGCCTCCTCGCGGAGGACGGGGCTAGAAAATATGCCCTAAACAAATGCTAGCTATCACGTCTTCTACAGCCGGCCGCAGCTCGCAGATCGCAAAATATGCGGTCGTAAAACTCAAACAAACAACAATACCCCCCGTTCACATCCTCCTTGCCATACTCTCCAGGCTGCTTGGGTAAGTCCACTCAAGCTAGCAGCCTGCAATGATCGTTCCCTTTTAGAAAGTTCTAGGAGCAAGCGGCCGCAGTGGAGGACGGCGCTAGTCGCTAAGGAACTGGCGCGCTACAACGTGGACATTGCTGCTCTCAGCAAGACCCGATTCTCTGGGCAGGGTTAGCTGGAGGAGATTGGAGCCGGCTACACCTTCTTCTGGAGCGGCCGGCCAAAGACAGAGTGATTTGACCCTGGCTTTGCCTTTGCCATCTGTGCTGACATCGTGGGACGTCTGCCCTGTCTGCCACAGGGTTTCAATGATCGTATGATCAGCCTCCGCCTGCCTCTTCGGAGAGATCAGTTCGCCACCATCATCAGCGCCGACGCTCCCCCAAGGACGAGCTCTGATGCTGTGAAGGACAAATTCTACGAGGACCTGCGCGCTCTCCTATCAATTGTGCCGAAGGTGGAGAAGTTAATTTTCCTTGGTGACTTCAACGCCCGCGTCAAGACGGACCACGCTGCCTGACAGGGTGGGCTGGGTCCCCACGGTCTCGGTAGCTGTTACGAAAATGGCCTCCTTCTTCTGCAAACGTGTGCGTAATACCGTCTCCTGCGGACCAACAACTTCTTCCGCCTTCCGACGTGGGAGAATGCCACGTGGATGCACCCTCGGTCGCCGCGCTGGCAGCTGCTGGACTATGTTCTCGTCCGGAGGTGAGATCGACAGGACGTGCTGGTAACCAAGTCAATCCTCGATGCCGATGCTTGGACGGATCACCGCCCCACCATCTCCCAGATGAGGCTCCGACTGCAACCCTTACGAAGGCCCCAAAATAAGCGACCTCCAGGTAAGTTAAATACTATTTTATTAAATTTGCCTGCTCACTGTTTTGATTTCAGCAGCCAAATAACCGAGAAACTGGAGAACCTGCATGCTCTTGATGATAACGCCACCGTGGAAACACGATGGTGTCAACTGCGAAAGGTCATCCAGTCCACCGCCCTCGAAGTCATCGGACGCGCACGCCGTGAAAACCAGGACAGGTTTAACGACAATGACGCCGACATCAGCATCTTACTCTCGGAGAAGAATGGACTACACAAAGCCTACATGGACCTTCGGAATAAGGCCATCAAAGCAGCCTACTTAAGATGTCGCGGCCCTCTACAGCAACGGCTGCGGGAGATGCAGGACGCCTGGATGATCCAAAAAGCTAAGGAAATCCAAGGGTATGCGGACCAAAATAAAATTTAAAACGTTTTCAAAGCCATCAAGGCCATCTACGGCCCATGTATCAAGGGGACCGCACCGCTGCTCAGCTCTTGCGGCACAACACTGCTGACAGGGAAATCACAATTTCGGAAGCGCTGTGTTGAGCAATTCAGAAGTGTCCTTAATTGCTAATCAGCCATCTCCGATGCTGCCATTGACCGGCCCCCTTAAGTGGACACGAACAATGACCTGTATCTGCGGCCTTCCATACCAAAAACCAATCGGGGCGTGCAGCAGATTTCCAGCGGTAAAGCACTGGGATCCGACGCAATCCCACTGGGAGATTAACAAGCACGGTGGGCCCCGGCTGCTGGCAGAAATCACAACACTCTTCCAGGAGATGTAATGCCAAGGACAAGTTCCTCAGGATTTCAAAGACGCGACCATCGTCCATCTCTACAAACGGAAGGGGACCGGCAACTCTGTGATAATCACAGAGACATCTCGTTGCTCAACATCACCGGGAAGACCTTCACCCGTATCCTTCTCAATCGTCTGAACGGTTACCTAGAGCAGCGAATGCTCCCGGAAAGCCAATGTGGCTTCCGCCGACACCGCGGAACAACCGACATGATATTTGCCGCCCGCCAGCTCCAAGAGAAGTGCCAGGATATGCAAACTCACCTATACACTACCTTCGTGGATCTGACGAAAGCCTTTGACACAGTGAATCGCAACGGACTGTGGAAAGTCATGCAGAAATTCGGCTGTCCAGAGCGGTTCCCGCACATGCTGCGTCAGCTTCATGACGGGATGACGGCGCGCATCACTGACAACGGGACGGTATCCGAAGCATTCGCAGTGACGAACGGAGTGAAGTAGTGCTGCGTATTGGCCCCCACCCTGTTCAGTCTCATGTTCTCGGCTATGCTGATGGGCACCTACCGTGATGAGCAGCCTGGTAATCGCATCGCCTATTGAACTGATGGACACTTTCTCAACAGTCGGCGAATACAGGCTTTAACGCGTGTCTACGACTACAGTCCATGACTTGGTCTTCGCGGACGACTGCGTCCTTAACACCGTGACGGAGGATGACCTGCAAACGAGTATGGACCTCTTCGCCGCAGGCTGCGCCGATTTTGGATTAACAATCAGTACAGCCAAAACGGCTGTCAAGCACCAGCCGGCAGCCAGCGCGGAATACAATGCTCCCCTGAATCAATGTCAACGGTGCTCAACTCAAAAACGTGTAAACCTTCGCTTATTTAGGAAGCACGTTGTCACGCAACACGAGAATCGATAACGAGGTTGCCCAACGGATCTCCAAAGCCAGTCAGGCTTTCGGTCGGCTGCAAGCCTCCGTGTGGAATGTCCTCTGTATTCACCTGAAAAAAAAAACTGAAGATGTACAAGACCATCGTCTAGACGACACTCCTTAATGGAGCGGAGACCTGGAACGTCTACTCGAACCAAGCAAGGAAGCTGAATCACTTTCATCTCAGTTGCCTCCGCAGAATACTGAAGCTGAGATGGAAAGACAGGATCCCGGACACGGAAGTCCTGGAGCGGACCGAAATCCTCAGCATCCATGCCATGCTGAGGCAAGTGCAACTACGATGGAGCGGCCACCTGGTAAGAATGGACGACGAGCGACTACCCAAACGACTTTTCTACGGAGATGTCGCTACGGGTTCTCGTCGGCAGGGAGGTCAAAAACGACGCTATAAGGACACTTTAAGGAAATCGCTGATCCAAATGGAAATCAACTCGGCGACCTGTAATGACCTCACCCAGGATAGACCGTCATGGAGAAGATCCGTGAAGACTGGTGCAGCAATCTATGAGGCCAACCGGATCGCCACCGCCAAGGCCAAAAGAGCAGCACGAAAGTCATCAGCACCCCGGACCAACACCGCCGATGCCCAGGCCCTTCCAAAATGCCCACGCTGTCAACGCATCTTCCGTGCGCGAATCGGCCTGGTTGGACATCTTCGGACGCAATGCACCAACAATCTGACAATTCAAACTTCTAGGTCCAATTCTGCCAACCCTCCTTCAAACACCCTTCCCCCTCACTCCTGGCATCAATTCCATCACTCCCACCATCATAAAGACCACATCCCAATACTCATCGCCTGTTACCCCCACCACCGTAACCACCACCAGCGATGGGGACTCTCTCCTAAGCTGTCCTCAATGCGACCGCACATTCACCTCACGCATCAGCTTGGTGGGTCACTTGCGAATACATCGTACAGAGACTGCGAACCAGTGCCTGGAACACGAACACACACACCAGAGATTGCCATCTCCACTGCCCTCTGTGTCATCTCGCATTCACTCATCGCATGGGTCTATTCGGTCACATGTGCATCCATGACAGTGAAATTCACCGCAAAGCCGACCACACCAATATGCAATGCACACCCTCCACTCCTGCCATTTTACCGCCACTGCCACCCCCACTACCATGAATGACATCCCCTCCCCCCAGCCTATACCAATTTCTCCTGCCTACACTGCGCCCGCAACTTCAACTCACGCATCGTCCTGGTCGGTTACCTGCGAATCCATCGCACGGATGCTGGTGAACCAGTGCCTGGGGCTCCGACATACAGTCGATGCGCCCGCCTTCATTGCTCTCGCACATTTACACACCGCGTGGGCCTATTAGGACACATGGGCCTCCACGACAACATGCTGTTAACCACCGGAGGCTAAGCCACATCAGCGCACATCATCTACACTAATACATAGAAAACACCCTCACAATCATCGTAATGTACCAGATAAAATCAAGCTTTACTAGAAACCGTGGCTTGGAAGGCTGCCAATCTGACGCTTACACCAGACCACGCCGTCGGCCCAGTGGATTGGGAGTCCAACGGCGATGGCTCCTCCATATCCCCTGAGTAAGTAAATCCTGGTGTGTGCGTTATGAGGGTCAGGTCCTGCTGTGGCGCACGAAGACGGGTACGCTGACCCGTCAGACAATGCGCCCACTCCCACCTCAGACAACTGACCGGCTCGGACGTTGGTCTGATTGCGGGGGTGGGGGAGAGAGTTAGGTCGACAGTTCAGCGAATTTTCCTCACTATAAACAATCTGACGCGTTTGAAACTATCACGGTGCGCTAAAAGCCGTGGCTTGGAATTTTGCCAACTGACGGGATAATTCGGACCTCGTGGTCAGCCCAATGTGTGTTTTGTGTGCAGTGGCTGACTGGCGGACTGAGAGTCAGGCTGCAATGGCTCCTTCGCAATGTGGCTTTTATGGCACCCCCAGTCCGTGTGATCCGAGCCAGGTGTGGTGGTACGCCCAGGGGCAGCTCGGGCCGCGCCAGCCACTTTCGCCCTCTCCCATCTCCAGTCTTCTTGACTCTGTCATGGTACCGGGTTCATGTAAGGTTGGAAAAGAGAGTGCGGTAGCTGCAGCGCATGTCTTCTATCACTTAATACTAAATCACGCGCAAGTCACCGCCCCTGCACCACCCTTCCGTGGAGCATACGGTGGACATAGTCGGACTACGACGGTCGAACGTTCGTGTGTGTATAGATGGCAAAGATGGTATACCTTACTCCCAACCTAGGTACTAGCTGAAAGCACATACACGTGTTTTACCGAATTTTCTGCAACTTTATGACACAACAAAACGAGGTGTTAGACTCCTCAGTGGGTCCGCCAGCGTTCTCAATGCAATTTCTAATATATGGACTCCACAGAATTATCAGGGAAATAATTTCTGAAAGTATTATGTGCATGACATAGAGTCAGTAGATCCGGACATGACATTTTGCGGTCAGACCATAAATTTCAATGAACATCTGGGACGAAGTCAATCAACCACTGTGGAATAACCACGTAATGCCCACTCCAAAAACATTTAGATATACAAGTAGAATGAAATGTCAATGGTAAAGATGGTACATCGTACTCCCGACATGAGCACTAGCTAAAAGCCTAGACACATGTTTCGCCGATGTCTCTGCTGCTGCATTACGCAGCAACGAGGAGTTCCAATCCTCAGTGGGTCCCCTAGCGTTCTCTATGCGATTTCTGGTATATGGACTCCAGAGAATAATCGGGAAAAAAATTCTGAAATTATTAAGTGCAGGAAATGAAATCAGGTGATCCGGACATTACTTTTTGAGGGTCAGACCCGACATTTCAATGAACGTTTGGCTCGAAGACAATCAACCACCGTGAAATAACCGCGTTACGCCTATTCTACAGGCAAGTGGTACTACGAGTAGTGTGAAATATATGTGGCAAGTAGGGCATACCGTACTCCCAACAGTGGGGTACTTTTCAGTCAGGATTTTCGGTGAAATCGCTGCTCGGGGCACGTTTTTTTGCCCTCAGTAAAATGTGCACAGCAATGTTTCAGTCGGCTCATAGGTTGACCGATTAACCTTTCTGAAAAGGAATTCACAATTAACTTTGAAGTTACTAATCTGTTTTAAATCATGTTCTCTGTCATACTCCAGTCGTGTCATTCAGAGGCAAAACGTTCAACGAGACCACAAAATATCATGATTCTCTCTTTGGATGACAACCCACGTTCTTCGGCTGTTCCTGCAAACTCTGTTCGAGGTCAATTAATCCGAGTCCTGAAAATAGCTTTCGTACAGATTTACCATATAGAATAGGGCTCTTGACATTTTTTTGGTGTCGGCCTCTTGAAGGAGAGTGGCTTCAGTAGGGCGATCAAATACTAGAGAGATAAGAAACCTTTCCGGTGTTCATATTACCCTTTGTCGCTATTACTAGTTGTGTTCACTGGCTGCTACCTTAGCGGTGAACGTATCTTCTGACAGGCTAACGTCTTTAGCTGTTGTTCGCTTACATTTGATTACGCATCAGATACGTATACTTGTCTGCTTATTCAAACCCCGATCGCTTTTTCTCACCACCTTCTTTGGCCTCAAATAGGGTAAACATTTCTTTGGTGATTTCCGAATTTCAAAACCCTGAGATTTGCACTACGAAATGTCAGTTCAGAAAAATGTACTCACAATAAAAGGATAAATAAAAAACTCGACTGTTTTTAATTAGTAGTCAAGTTATTGTCCGTAAATAGTACTGAAAAAATAATATTTTACAATAAATTTCCTAAATCATACAAGTGGACTTTAAACCGGCCATCGAGCAAAATGGCTTAACGAATTTCCATCCTTGTAGAACTTACTGCTAATTTTCTAAACACAGTAAAGTCTGCAACAGCCATTGCCAAAGATTATATGTCGGCATTTTTATTTCTTAAGGAATTAAGTGCTTACTTGTTGTAGATCAGTTCGAAAGTAAGCATGAATATTTGGGTGTAAATCTCTCAGCTACAGCGGGAAAACTGCTTAATATTCATAAACTGCCAACACACAGCCAGTAGTTTACGAATATCTCTTGATTTAAATATTGACATCCTAGGTACGAGCAAAAAACCCAGAAAGGATTTTCACCAAAATTCTGTAGCTGGATGACAAAGCCGCTAGTGTTGTTGCTCATCAATGAGTACAGCAACTTTCCCGTGTGCTTTTTGGTAAACACCTCACTTTTGAACTTACAGTTTTTAAATCTCCTCTGAAACAAATCTACAACGTGAGGGTGGTCTTATCCAAAATTGTGTGCTAATGCACACTGGTATCGATAGATAGAACTGAAAGTTTATCTTATCGTTGGGCCTTGCTATTCGAAATCTAGAAGGATACCATGATGGAACGACGTGGTATACAAATGGAATTATTCTGCCAGTTTCCCGTAACACTGATAAAGGACAATAGAAAAACGGAATTTGGATCACATTGACAATGCCAACTATGTTCGCATACTCCGCAAACGCGTACTTCTCTAGAATCCCTCTAAATCTTAAAGTGCTACAGTTAAAATAGGCAATGCGAGTCAACGAACAGCAGGCAACTGAGGAGCAGAGGGCTTCAAGCCTTTGGAATGGCGTGATTAAATCCATCAAAGTCCCAAACATATTGCTCTGTGTAACCTTTCTAGTAATCTTAAAATTATTTTAGTTCTGCTACAAGTATGCGTGCTGAGACCTGATTTTGATAGGTAACGTTGTCTCAGGGTTCAACTCCGCCCTTGGAACTTTCCATATTGTCGTCATCTTTTTATTTAATTGTCATAAAATTATCTACAACACCCTCATAAAAGCCTTCCTTTTTCACCCGATTTCGTCAAATATGAGCGCTTCTTGAAGGTCGTTTCCAGAAATGTGACTGCAAAAGTACCTCCTCCTTCTCGCTAGCATCTATTGTACTTGCTAAGGTCGTAGAGGCGCATTTTTTTAGTTTCCTTAGCTGTCATGATTGGTGACATCGAAATCAAATCATACGCAGGAAAGAAAAATTTAATGTTCGCCATATTTTTTAAAACCTTATCTAACGGCATGAAAGATACAGGGTAAGATGATTTGCCGGTGTAGACAGGTCCCTATAATTTTGCATGGGACACGTTACAGGGTGCATGCCTAAAAAGGTTGACCACCTAGTAACCTAGGCAAACTTACGAAGAGAACAACGCTGTTATGGGTAGCTCTGTGACTGTTGAAGTGCAGAATTGTACTTTTTACGAGCTGACAAGCAGGCCTCAGAGAGTATACGACGCCATTTAAACCACAGTCATACAGTACATTGGCTAGAGGGGATTTTGTAATGTGGTTGATACGCATGTACTAGGCATTTTGGTAAAAGAAGAAAGTGGGTAGCCATAATATTTGTCAATCGTGCATTCTAATTTTTATCGAAAAAGCCGATATCGTAAGAGTCGGTGGCATTAAAACTGTTTCCTTTTGCAGCAGTAGGCGCTAAGGATATTAGGAGCGGTAACAGACACTGCGGTTGGTTTGCTCAAGTATGGCTCGTGTCAAAAATTAGCAAACGTACACTGCCCAATTAAGATGGCCGTAGGAACGTTCACATACAGAGATTGGTTCAGTTGCATCACTTCGACGCATGTTTCAAGAGCCAAGCTTTATTAGTGGCGTGAATAAATGTGAAGGTCATACAGGACTAACTCTCTGCCTCAGAATTACTTGAGAAGTTTGACAAACGCTATCGTTTCATTAGACTCAGCCACGTGGGCACTTCATTTACGACCTGCCTATGTCGATATAAAATAAAATAACAGAAATATCTCGAATATTCGGGAGGTTATATTCCAGAACACATCGTGAAGCAGGGGGAGTCGAGAATGCTTGATTTGAGTCAATAAAATGCTTACTTCTAGAGTTTTATGCTCTAAATATGACACTACGTATACCCAAACGCAATTTAATTTTTTTACAGTTATCTTAATAAATGAACTTCAAAAAAATAAATTGTTAACGTCAAGAAAGAGTATAATCTTCTAATAGGTATTTGTCACACCAACGTATTTACCGTACGGTATACTAATTTTACCCTTATACTTGGCGGCTTTTTTATTGCGCACCCACAGTAAGGTAAAAGCAAGTAACAAAAGAAAATGAAACATTAATGCTTGACGTTTCTGTCACTGTCAGGAAGGTAAACTAGGTAAACTTTGAATGTCACAGAAGTCATATGGAGAAGGTACGATTCAATAAACTGGGGAAAATATGTAGATAGCACACACAGCGAGTACAGGCCTTTAACCAATTTAAAATTATGTAATGCGTATAGGGAAATATAAAGTTGTAAAAATAGTTATGGGTGTTAACTACGAGAGATGAACTAGGAGAACAAAAGTACCTACACGCGTTAAAAATCTTTAAGGAAAAATGTGTAGTATGAGCAATCCTCACTGATGCATTAGCCGTGCAGAACGGCTAAAATAACGAAGGACTCTATGGTGTACTCCATTAGTTTCAGCTCCCACGCCAATTCCATCACCACATGAACCTATTTAACTATATGCGCCTCAATCTGATTCTGCAATAAACCACTACGGGCCATACCCGCTCTCTACACCTCTACCCATCAGCACATACATCAACCACAAATCCATCCAACATCGACCACCGCAAGCATTGAAGAGGCACATCCCAGGTAATTATGAAGTGTTTTCTTTTGGATCCTATAGATTGTGACCGCTATGACAATAATACATGCGAGACACATGGCACGCAAAACATTTGTGTGAAAACCCGGTGAATTGTGGTGGGGGGCAGCTCGTGTGGCAGTTGCAGCCGGGCTGTGTATGTCTGACAGCCAAGTAAGCCTAATTCCAGCATCAGTCAGACAGTGGACTGGTGCATGGGAGAGGGAAAAAATACGAGGTCGGCTTTGTCGAATGCACACACATGACACTCGCTGCATATTCCTCACTCTAGACAATCTGACTCTATTTTTAAACTCTTATGTTGCGCGAAAAGTCGTGACTTGGAGTGCTGCCATCTGTCAAAGTGTCGGTCTGCAGTGGCTCATTCTTAATGTGGTCTCTATGGCACTCCCACGCAGATGGAATCTGAGTGGCCGTTTTCTCGTTTCATTGAAAACCTGGTCCAGCGTGCGCGGACCGGGCTTTTGTGGTACACCTAGGCGGACCATTAAGCTTTATCAGCCACTGCTCTAGAACCAGCCTCCAGTCTTAGTGACTCTAGTTTGACACCGGCTTCAGATGGGTGAGGTAGGCGAGTGTGGTAGATGCTACGCAAGTCAACTATCATTATTAATTAATTTACTCGCCAGTTACGGTTTTTACGCCCACCATGCGCTGGGGCATACGGTGGGCATCATCGTCAGTGTGTCAAATTTATCGCAAAATCGCTGGTGTTTTAGCCCATCATACCTGATGAAAACGGCCTCGACGTTCGTTGTACTGAAGTATAACTTATGTCAAGCACAAGACAAACGATCGCAGTAAGTGTTAGGTTCTATGCAGTAACAAGCGCCTTTATCCTTGTTATGTGAAACTTACTTTGCCGTGCCAATCGGACGGCAGCGGATACTGAAAAATAGGTTAGGCTTGAGAGAAAGGGTAAAGTTTGGATTGAGCACGTAACTGCCATTGCTATGGTTACGAACATAGCCCAACTGATGGTGGTACTTGCGCAAATCTGAGAAGCCCACTGTTTAAGTCCACTTGAAACATTTTCCAGATATTTCACTCTCTCATTTACCAAAATAAGCTGTAACTAAACGTATCTTGACCAGTATGCATTTTCAATAAAGATCAGAATAACTTGAACATTTAGGTATATTTTAGAGGATGTTCTTCTTTTAATTTAGTTAAAACATATTCAGTGGCCTTGACGGGATTCGAACTAGCAAAGGAGAGAGCAAGGTTTAAGCACCTGAAGTAGATAATCTCGACCACGAGCACTGAATTTACAACGCTTGACCTCGTCTTTGTCACGTGCTGTATTCTGCCCACCTACAGTACATGGATAAGGAATTTTTCTGTTCAATTAAGCAAATTTTAAACATTCGAAAAGCCAGGCAAACACTGTGAAAAACCGGATTTGAGAACGTCCTGTCTGATGACGGTCTAAGCATATTTATACGTGCTAATTGGAAGCAGACTAGAACAAGTCAGGCTTGATAGACGATACACGCCATAAACAGATACTCAGAAATGTGGGTGGATTGGGAAGTAGGAAAGAGATGAGGTCGTGATTTGTGAGGCAATGGGTATAACAAGGCAATGTAACGAGACTGATCGACAATATGGAAACTCGAGGTATCTATGCTTCGGCTAAGGGTGATTAGTTTAGTCATACGCTACAGCCCCTTACGAGAGTGCTTTCGGCTTAAATAAATGATCAACCCCTCGCAATATGTATACTTTGCTCCTCTGAAGTACCACGGTCTCGAAGTCCTTTGGGGATAGGTCGTAACAGGACCTTGGACAACAACATCTGATTAGCGTTCTGAACAGTTTAAAATGTATGTGTGAACTTCTCTGCGCCTCATTTTCTGACAGGTGTTCGGCTAGTCCATCCTTCTAGCGTATCAGCACTCACCAGTGCATTTAACCTGATAGATGCCGTACAAGCCAGGTATCCTCATTCTGTGCGGCCGGAACGATCGTGTTATTATCTTTCTCAAATGATCGAGTTTCAGCTGTTATACACCCCTAATGGAATGCAAACGCTCACAAGGTTCCTCATAACAGACAGGCGCGTCGTTTTCGCACAAGGGGCGGGTAATAATTTCAATACGTTTCTGTGGACGTCCTAACTCCAAGATGCGTTTAAGAACATTTATGTCGTACTCCATCTTTTCATGGGAAATGTTAATCAAGTAGCTTAAGAGATAAAAAACTAAAAATTCTTTTTAATCAAAGTAAAGTGAAGCACACCATACCCAAACACAGGCAGTTAAAGTATTCTACAATTATTAAGATCTTCTCACCAGTTTACGAGAACATTCAATAACACATGCTCACTGTGCTCCGCGTGTTCTGCTTGGAAGGTAATAGTTTTCAGAAAATATTGAGGTGCTCACACAGCACGCCAACGCTACATAAAGCTGAAAAACAATTGGTAGTTAAAGAAAACAGTACACAAACTGATGCCTTCACTAAGACCCAGTTAACAATTAATTCGACTTTAATCAAATGTAAGATGTGTAGTTTTCAGAGTGCCGAGGTTGTTGCATGAGGTCAACCTTTCTAGTCGTTTAACGATCACACAGGCCCTCTGTTTCATGATTTGCCCTGACAGTTGGACCGTCGATTCCGATGAGATCCAAAGTGTGCGTGCACTGAAACACCTTGAGAACTGACCTGCGCTCAAAAATATGAACCCAGCTATAAATAACCTTCGAGCTGCGGGTGCAATCGTCAGTTGCATGGAACTGAAACAGTCACGAAAGTCTGCATATTTGTAGGAAGACTGTAAATCTGGGATTGTTACAGTCGACAGAAACGATATGGCCGAAGTTTTACATATATGCCATCTTCAACCTCATGGTGGTCAAATTGAGTTACTTTTATCGAGAATTCATGGGAAGCATACCAGCTCATCAAGCAACGCTAAGGAAAATTTAGTATTTTTCGAATAAAACCCGAAATTACTTGCTTCCAAATCAGTGGCAAGTTAACAGCATATCTTAGTGTGACTGAATATCCATGAAACCTGACAGCCGCAGCTTAAGCAACCCTAAGAGTGGTCTGAGTATTTCCCAGTTCCAGAATACGCCTCTAACGCAAATTTGAATTACCCAGGAAGGAACCTGCTTAATGCATGTAATATAGCTTTTCCGAAGTCTATAAACACGGAAGAGTCCATGAAATTCCCAAAGTACAGAGCTTATAGAATGCGCACTACTCAAAAGCTTTCTAAGACACCCATTTAATAAAAGCTTCAGAGAACAACTGCGTCACATAACCTTCAGCAATAACTGTTTCTCAAATAATAAACCCCACATACAAAATTAAAAAAGAATGAAACAAAGGCTAATGCTTTATTAATAATATTCTTTGATGCGAATTTTGCCAATGAACAGCCAAATCTCTTCTAAAACAGCGTACATAAAGCTGGAAAAAAGTTTCAAAATTCCAATAGTGCCTACACTAGGTGGAAGGAAGCATAGCAAAATTGCCTATATGTCATACAGTATATAAGTGGCGACTAAGGACGCGCGTGCAAAAATACATACTGGTTCTGGTAAAAAGAGTTAGTGGTGTTTTATCACAACGTCAATCAGAGGCTTAGGTTTATTTACTCTCATCGAAAATATCCCCAGAATTCATTTATACTCAGCATATTTGCATGAGAAACTTCCGAAAAGCTATTCGGGCTCGAGCGGTTGGGCATTCTCATGCACTGCAAACCTACGTATTTGTTTCGTCTATCCCTCCTAGCCTATATCAGCGGTAAAACGCATGCAAACGTGCCCATAATAATCAGGGTGATTTACCTTGTCAACTGCCACGTCGACAGGATTTTAACCAGCCACGCACGACAAAATACTAACGACCACGCTCTCAATCATCCATGCGAACTCTCCTGCAAAAACGCCCTCTAGGCAATGCTGTTGCCCGGGGGTTCCCAGCATGAGGCGCGTAAGTGTGTCACACGTTGCGTTAGCGGTCTAGCTTGTGCGAGAGCAAGATAGCCAATAGTTGATGCGGTTGAGCCTGCAGGGACGGGGCGTGACCCGACCGCCCCCGGGCCAGTGCAGGACGCCTAGCCTAAGCCACAAGTATGCTCTCGTTATTGGACGACAAGGGTCAAGGCCAGCTGACCGCCCACTCTGCATTTATCTTTATCACCATGATAAACCTAACGGCCTGCGGACACGACTAATTTAATCGCAGCCCACTGTAAGTCCTGCTTAAAAAATAAGATTTCAAGGACGCCGTTCACAGCTAACGGAGTTAGATATTTCATGTCCTGCACAACTTAAGCCAATTTGAACGGTGCGTAAGCCCAGTAGAATACTTCCTCTATTTTCAATTTCAAGAGCGGGTGCAGTCGATGAGGAGCATGGAAGGACCCTCCTCAATTTGTCGACCTCCGCTAACAATATTCTAACTTCACGCCTGGAAGACTAACGCAGCCGACCAAGTTATTAATGGTACAAATCAAACGCTATATTAGTATGGGATGAAAATACCACATTAAAATGGTAAAATCTGCTTTCAACCAGCGATTGCTACCCGGGGTTACCTCAGATCGATTCATAAAACGTGAAATGCCAGATTTACACATAAAATGTCGCAAGTATGAGGATCGGGATGGACAAAGCTGTCTTTTTGCATGCACACGGTTTAAGCGCCTAGTTATAATCCAATATTGCTTCTGGAAAGAAGAAACAATCATTTCTGAAGGCATTTTGTTTGTAGAACATGTATTCTGTTGATTCTATCGAGATTCGCAAATTACTTCATGTGAAAAGTCCCCTAGGAAAACTTAGTGGTTCCATGGGTAATAGGAGAAAAAGAAACCTATGAAGTACAGTTTGACTGGCTGCTGACGGCTAATAAGCCACAAACGGCCATTCCGGTCTCCCTTGTCTTTGTCGGTATTACATAATGTACGCTGAAGTAGATTGTCTGGTCGACGCTACCACAGCCGTCTGTAGGGTCATACGAGTTAACTCTTAATTGCCCTCCAGTGCTATCTGTAGCGTCATCTTACCTACGCAGCCTCTTCTACTTAAGCGCACAGTCTAGGCTAGCCAATGACGTCTGAAGTTCAGTGCGTACCAGTCCTCAACTGACAACAGAAGTGCCTCTGCCGACTATGATGAATTACTTCCCAGTGTCTCAGGAACATCGTGAAAGTATCTGCCTTCACAAAGGCCCTTGTACACACCCTTCCCCCATTCCGGTACCCGCACATCCAGTGTCAACTTTTCGCTCCTATTCCGCAGACATTTGGTGCCAGCAGTCCAGTCAGGGTCTTGTCAGCAGTCCGTTCCCTCCCCCGCGCTCACTTATCATGCGCCAACCCAGGCCGACCTGATCATGGGCTATGATTTCCACATCTTTAATTCCCGCAACCGTCTGCGTAGGAATTACCCGCATCTGATGCTGCCTCTGATGATGGGTTCAAACATGAATCCAAAATATCAGGTAAATAACGTTCCTATTCCAGCGAGCACGTCTAATTATTCTCAACTTGCCCATCCACGGGCGCACGGTTTGGCCTACCTGACGGAAGTATGTAGGCTTGGTCGGCGTTATCGGAATATGCATATAGTACTAGTTGGCTCCATAATGCTACTGGGGAGCAATTAGCCAAAGCTTATAGTGGTTAGAGTACACATATTAAATTGGCTCCCCTGCCAATAGCAATCAGTAAAATGTGATACTCCGCCATTTAAGGGTCAGTAGAATAGGTAGAAGTAAATGATAAAGAAAGCTAGCCCTAGGTGGGAGATAAAACGGAATGGAATTGTTTGAAAATGATTTCCGATGTCCCTAGGATCCTGATATTTTAAACCATGGGGGAAAATTCGGAAATTTTCAGACAAAACGTATTCTTGGTCAGGCCCAACCTTTAAAGTCAACTTCGCGATTAGAAAAAGTAAGCAAACATCAGCGTATATGTCGCCGTCGAAGACATGTATTAAAATTAAAAGTTTTGTTGATAAGACTCAAGAAAAGATAGGCAGGGATTTACATTACAGACGGGGTGCAGAATCATCGAAGAACTCCACAGAGGGGTGGATAGAATTCACAAGATAAAAAGTCAGTCCGACTGGCGGGGAAAAACTAGTGGTGCGATGGAGAGAACGGTGGAGAAAGAACACGCTCCTGCAGGTTGATACCGATTGCCTTTACCTGGAAACCAATGGCTCGCAGCTCAGCGTGATCAACAATTAGCCGACCATCGAAAAGAAAGGCCGGTTTTTGCATTCGGTTGTACAGTTCACGATAATCTAGGTTCTGGGGTAGAAGAAATCGGTGAGGTGGCCAGTTGTGGTTGAGCAGTAAACACGGTTAAGAAAAGTGGGTATAGAATCTTCGACTAACTCACCTTGAACTCGTCCCACTCTGTGCAGATGACGATGGCATGAGCGGCCTCCGCAGCCTCTGCAGCTGAGTTGCAGACGGTCACATTGGAAGCAACTGAGAAGGGACGTTAAAAGAAACAAAATCGATCAGTTAAGACTCCCGGGATATTGTCTGAAGTATACTTTATAGAATTATGTTTATAGTATGCTTTCAATCAGGAAATAGCAATTGTGCGGAGCTGCAAAACTGCTTCATATAAAGCATAGGATAGCTAGTCTATCTTACACGATGTTAGCCGAAATGATTAAAGGCGTTTTCGATTAGAAATAATTACTTATGTGGAATTGTAATAGTGATTATCGTACAGGCACGTTAGGATAGTGGCTTTGAACGAGCTATCCCCGGTTACCTGCAAAACCTAAACGTTGTAAAAAGTGACTACCTAGTATTATCAACTGTTCATATTGATTTTCGATACCCTTCTGAAGTCGCGGGTCTTTGGGCTTCACGACTTGCTGTCTTATAGGGCATTCTGGTTTATAAGCCACGCCAATCCCAAAAGGTTTAAGGATTCTTGCCATCGCCTCTGAAACGTTCCTCACATAGGGGATTGCGAGCCAAAACTTTGGCTCTTCTTCGTTCGACCGCTCAAAATGAGGCTTCCTGAGGCATTTGTGGATGAAGAACTTTGGATAATCGTTGACTGTAAAAAGGGCATGTAAGTATTCCATCTCCTCCTTCTTCCCACTGTCGTCGCTGCAGTGTGTTTGGAAACGTCGGAAGAGGGTTCTGACACAACTGCTTTTGTGACCAACAGGGTGGTTGCATCGGAAATGGAGAATGCGCCTAGGGTTGGTTGCCTTTTGGTGTGGCTCATAAACCAGAATGTACTATCATACAGCAAGTCGTGAAGCCCAAAGACCCGCTACCAGTAAAAGAACAATCAGCAGTGCACTACATCATACCATGACAAGATTGTGATGCAAGGTATGTCGGTGAAACGGGCCAATTCCTGGGCATAACGTTGCATGAACACGGACTTGCAATCAACCGCAAAGACAAGTTGTCTTTGGTTTATGGTCACACAAAACAGCTGAACCACGATTTCGCCTTTGAGAAAACATGGGTGATTGGCCGAGCCAATGAGAAGATGGCCAGACTGGTGCTGGAGAGTTGGTCCTCGACTGGCACACTCAACCGAGCTAAAGACTTACATTCCGCCTACCGGGCGCTTTGTACAAGGCTGGGATATGTTCGGCTAGGGCCAATTAGGCAAACGAGCACACGGTACCGAGAGCCCAAGTTCACGGAAAAGCAGGGTGGCGGCCGAAGGTCACATGACCAAATTCAAACACTGCCTCACCAATGCGCCCGTAAAACGGAGAACAACTCACGAGAGCAGCAACGACGTGGGGGAAGCCAACAGGCACGCTGCCTTGCCTAAACCTACGATGGCTCCAAAGGGGACAGCGGTCACGCGAGCCCGTCGGTGTTCAACATCGGGGAGGTCTAAGGCAGTCAGCAGCGAACGGGCAAGTAAAAGTTCACGCGTCCACCATGGGTATAATACGAGGCACGCGGCAAGAATGGATAACTCAAGCGAACCAGGAGCAGCAAGCACTATACTCTGAAAATGGAAGCGAGAAGGCTTTCGAAAAGTCAGTACAAATACAGGTGGTCCACATTGGGATTGGGTATGACTGGCTGATGACGGCTAATAAACCAGAAATGGCCATTCCGTTCTCCCTGGTCTTTGTCAGTTAACCTAAAAAAAATGCTACACGTCTCTATGCGACCGCCTGCGAGGGCTCTAGTCCGAGCTCCCGGGCACAACGGAACATACATGCTCCTGAAGCAGATCGGTGAGCTCCACACTATCATCATCTGCCCGATCGCAACCGAGAAAAACAACGAGCCCGTGTCTCAATGGTAGAGCGTGCGACTCAAATACCAAAGGTCGCGGGTTCGAAACCCAGGTGTGCCACACTTGGGATTGGGTATGACTTGCTGATGGCAGCTAATAAGCCAGAAATGGCCGTTCCGGTCTCCCTTGTCTTTATCGGTTCCACTTTATATATATATATATATATATATATATATATATATATATATATATATGATAGTGTGGGGCTCACCGATCTGCTTAAGGAACATGTATGTTCCGCTGTGCCGTGGAGTTCAGACTAGAGCCCTCGCAGGCGGTCGCATGGGAACATGTAGCATATGATGAAATGGAACCAACAAAGACAAGGGAGACCGGAATGGCCATTTATGGTTTATTAGCCGTCATCAGCCAGTCATACCCAATCAAAAGTGTGGCACACCTGGGATTCGAACCCACGACCTTTGGGATTTGAGTCAAACGCTCTACAATTGAGCCAAGGGCTCATTGATTTTGTCGGTTGTGATCGGGAATATGATGATAGTGTGGGGCTCACCGATCTGCTTAAGGAACATGTATGTTCGGTTGTGCCCTGGAGCTCAGACTAGAGCCCTCGAAGGTGGTCGCATAGCGACGTGTAGCATATGACGATCACAACCGACAAAAACAACGAGCCCAGTGGCTCAATAGTAGAACGGTCGACTCAAATCCCAAAGGTCGTGGGTTCGAATCTCAGGTGTGCCACACTTTTGATTGGGTATGACTAGCTGATGACGGCTAATAAACCAGAAATGGCCATTCCGGTCGGTTCCATTTCATCATATGCTACACGTTGCTATGCGACTGCCTGCGAGGGCTCTAGTCTGAGCTGCAGGGCACAACGGAACAAACATGTTCCTTAAGCAGATCAGTGAGCCACACACTACCATATTAATATATATATAACAATGGTATTTGGGCGCTCACCGATCGGTTACAGGACTCACTCGTCCCGCTGGGCCCTAGTGCTTTATCTACAGCCCCGCCAGGAGCCGCAGAGCGGCTAGTGATATAGGCAGAATAATATTACCGACAAAAACAAGGGAGACTGGAATGGCCAGCGGGACGAGTGAGTCATGTAACCGATCGTTGAGAGCCCAACTATCATTGTTATATATTCCCGATCGAAACCGGCAAGACAGCGAGCTCGTGACGCATTGGGTAGAGCGTTGGACTTCTGCCCAACGGGTCGCGAATCAAGCCTCGGGCGCCGCAGAGCCTGGGGTTGGGTATTGCTGGCTGATAACGGCTAATAAGCCAGAAATAGCCATTCCAGGCTCCCTTGTCTTTGTCGGTAATATCATTCTGCATATATCACTAGCCGCTCTGCGGCTGCTGACGCGGCTGTAAAGTAGGCCCCAAGGCACAGCAGGACGAGTGAGTCCTGTAACCGATCAGTGAGCGCCGAACTACCATTGTTATATATTCCCGATCGAAACCGACAAGACAACGAGCTCGTGGCGCAGTGGGTAGAGCGTTGGACTTCTGCCAAACATATCGCGAGTTCACGCCTCGGGCACACTGCCGACAGCGTCTCGCCATTGGCTGCGGCCACAGTGCTTTCCTAGAACCTGATTAAACCAGGCCTCCGAGAAGCGGCTCGACTCTAGAGGCTATACTCCTTCAGGCTCTCACTGGATGGTAGCAAGCAGTTGGATGCTGCTCATGCGTAGTTTTAAGTGAGAATGGGTACGGTTTAACAAATTTTCGCTGTTGCTTCATCGTTATCTGTTTGTCTGCTGTGCTGGAGTGGTTTGACCAATATTCAAAGCGGCATTGGACAGTAGCGATTTGAAATTACCGGAAGGTCGACTTTGTAAAAGCATTAATGTAGTGAGCTTACTTGAGGATCAAATTTCAGGCGGAACGGCTCATTCTTATTATTAGCCTTAATAGCATTCCAACTGGGGAGAATTCCAACCCGCCATATAAATCGCGGGAACCCACGATTCAGTATTGGCACAAATTATGCGGGCGTTGGTGTTGTTGTACCGCCGAAGTACCCGGAACCGCCTCCGGTCCTGGTGGGCTATTTTTTTACAGGGTGTCAGATGGGTTGGGGGGTGAAAATATTAGTAGTGACGCTGCGCAAGTCCGCCCCATTATAAACGAATTCGCGCAAAGTCACCGGTGCGGCACTCATCATATGTCATGTATGGTAGACGTACTCCGTTGTTCGCTGAACAGTCCACACTTGCTTATAGAGATACGAAAGAAACCTACGGCTAATACCACAAATACTTGAGTCAATGGCAATTAGGCACCTAAGGTGCAATGTTCGAGCCATAAAATTACCATTTAAAACTTACTGGCAATGCCAATCTGTTCGTTGAGGTCTGTGAATATCGCTTCTCGTGGTACTGGGGATAAATGAATGAACAAGTTGGCATGCTCCAACAACTTGTGGTTCAAACGCCGGTGATGCTGGCACTGCTTTCTATATAATGGAGGAGAAAACGTGATGCAACGAAGTCAAGTCAAACACACCGAAATAATCAATACAACGTCAGTAACGAAATAAAGAAAAGCTACCTCCTTACAAAACTGAAAACAAAAGACTGCTGGAACTGAGTACGACCAGAAAATGCAGCCGTATAAAACAAAAAAGCATTAGTGTCAGGAATTTAAAGGGTAAAATATTCAAATAAGAAGACGAGTTTTTTGAGGATTATTTGAGCAATGGGGATTGTGTGCTTCAGAAGAAACATTAGGAGACGGGTGAAGACTCGGTTCGACTCGACCTACGAAACCTGCTTCATTGAGAGTATTGGTTTAAAGTTTCAGGTTACTCTAGCGGTCTCTGATAAAATGAAAATACTAACCTGATCTCTACAAATATAGGTGGTTTACTGCAACCTAACTCCTCACCGGGAAGACTCTAACAGGTAAAAATATTAAATGATTTATGTATCATATGCAGAAAATGAGTCAGTTCTGGAAAACAGACCTGTGTCATTTCCGGCAAATTTCATCTGAGTATCAGGCAAATATCACAATTTTGCTTTAAGTGCAGAAACATCGCGGGTGGCGGAAGCAAACGGCAATATTCCGAAAGACAGAAGAGGCTGCATTTGAGGTCATGCCCAACACTAATATGCAACAAATTTCATCAAGATGCTTCATGTCGCTGGCGCTCGGTGCTACAGTGACCGCACCTGCAGTAATGACCCAAGACGCAAAAATCGCCACCAGGGTATTCATTCGGCGAACATCACTCGCTTTCTGCGTCAGAACAATTCTTGGGTGCGGGTAATTCACGCTACTGATAGTGGGTTTTCATGAATGAGGCCTCTGTCGGGTTCCACAGATTTAAATTATGCTGTCTTCATGCAAAGGTCCAGTTGTTTTGTACGGGGAGACAGAAACACCGCTGCTGGTCCATTCCTGTGGACGCTGTGGTAATTTTATGGGCAGAAGTTTTTCACTCGGAATAACCTCAATCTATTTCAAAACACCTAATAGAATATTCAGACGTCAGGATTTTTCCCTGCTAGCTCGGCATAGCTGCAAACCGGCATTTAATACAATTATTATTATTGTGGATGGTATCGTCAGTGCTACATCCTCATACGTAAATAATCACCAGGTATTTTACGGCGGAATTATCCTCATAGTGCTCATGGTCAACTAGTCCATTTCTTCATCCCAGCGGACCTGGGGTGACCGTACGGGCCCCACTCATCAACACCCTCTCCTCTGCACCCAAAGCCAAGCTTGTGCTTTGTTGGTCACCCCGCTGGCGAAGAGCAGCGTTGCTGTGACTAAAAAGCACACCGGGGCTAATTTGCGTTGGAAGATCCACACAACAGCTATAAAGTCATGCCCCGGCAAGGGAGAGTTGGGGGAAGGGCACAAGATGAGACGCTATGGAGAAAACTCACAGGTATCATGATGTCCTTCGCGAGGCAAATCCAAAGATTACATGGTTTGCCACGCAGGTTGTTGAAAAGTCAAAGAATGCATCGGCCGAGCAGCGGTTCATCTGGTGCTCGATTCATTTTGCAACACATAAGCATTCGTAGAATTCTTACCTCAGATTAAGGGATTGGCAAATGTAGGTCTGTCTGACGTTGAGGATAACAAAAGAATGTAGAGTTCAGGATGAGATAGCTGGAAAAAGATCATCGCGTCTTTTTACGCTTGAGAGGAACCTCAACCAGCCACCGCGTGAGAATATCCTTCTTGCGAAACAACTTCACTGAAACCGGTGGCTTTGAAGTAGGACCAGTCTGGGTGAAATGAGACCTTGTCGCCGCAGATACCTCTGAACATCGGCTTTTTTCGGTGGCTACGATAGCCGGGCAGCGTTTATGCTGCTGATTCGTTGGGCGAAGAAAAGCGTCGCGGCTAGGTTACCAAGAATAGGTGTCATCGAGTTGCATAGGTGATGATTAATACGACCGCAGGACTATTTTGTTTAACGAAAAATTGGAAAAGAAGGTCAGAATAAATGTGTTGTGAGTCAGTGAAGGTCAACAAGTTCCCAGTTTTCTGATCGTTTGTACCTTCGAATTCGCTTATCTAATGAAGCGAACAGTGATACGATAAGTACTACAAACCCGCACTTTCTTCATGGTAACGGTGAAAATCTGAGTAACCGAACCCGATGGCATAAATACCGCAAAAGGCAACCGAAAAGCGATGGGTGAAAAACTATAGATGAAAAGTAGTAGTCAACGTCGAGTTAGAACGCCGGGTATTCAAGTTGCGTTTGAGCGGTTGTCGAAGCTAGACATGAAGCATGGCGGTGATACAAGACGCCTGGCATCTGGGGCGTAAGGGGTGATAAAACAGATGGCTCAAAGTCACACTTTTGGGCGGGATATCAGGCTCTTTGAGGGAATTTCAAACCAGCCAGTATGTCATAGTTCTCAGACAACAAAAGTTATTCGGTATGCATTGTCGAGTAGCCTAAACAGTAACTTCATCATCGTAGGTGTTTTCGACAAAATTATAGCAAATTGGGCGGCGGGGGTACGTCAAATTTGAAGGCGTTCCAGGACTAATATCTGCCGTCGACTTTTCTTGGGTTTTGCACGAACTCGCACTGGTTGTCTTTTGACGTCTGAAGCAATTGTATCTGTTGCTGTCGGTAAAGATGATATATTTACCTACCTTTTTCCGAGATAAGAACAAAAGGTTTTACGCAACGGGCTTCAATAAGCGCTCTGGCAGCACCATTGAATATACAAAAGTTTATTTACGGTGTAGCGTACTACCAGAGCGAAGTCAGTTTGGAATTGCCTTTTACCTCAAAGTTCGGTGCCCAACATCATAAAAGTGAAGATGCTCAAAATGGTATCAAATAAAACCGTGATGACGCTGCTTTACAACCTGATCGATGTAGTTCTGTAACCAGAGGCCAGCAGAAATTGTCCCTGCTGGCATATCGCGAAAAACTATCGAACTTGTACCACATCAGTTATACTGGCGCCTGTTCCAGAGAGACAAAAAGCGGATGCGCGATCAGTCGAAACAATCGATGTAAAACTAATGCGATCGTGCAAATATACATTGCTGGAAAGAGGTGGTATGAATCGCCGGTCTATAAATTAATGCCGTCATGATAGGAGAAAATTACGGTAATGCTCTACGACTCAGAGGTTTTAACTGATCGATCGCTAACGCCGATTACGCTTACTTGGACAAAATGGACAAGCCGATGATGGATATGGGTGGCACCTAATAAGTACCGGATTATTCTCAGGCAGTTGCATCAACCAACGAAGAAAGCGGTGATGTGAAGGTACGGTACAAGCCTTTATTAACACGAAGAAAACAAAATTAAATATGCCAAGAACCGAGGCAGCTCGGCTATTTATCGGTGTTTTGCACACAAACCAGTCTATGTGCGCTGCGCTTCCTGTTTTGTTTTGTTGGGGGCATCGCACAGCAATTGGGCTGACAGTACTGTTTCGGGTGGAGAATTTTGAGTAAATAATGACTGGAAAGTGTGCTTTCGATGGAAGAACCGTTATCTGCTGATCCTGGGATTCAATGCGACGAAACTGCAGATGCGCCTTTGGAGAAATTGGCGGTTTATCGCACTTTGGAAAAAGTGACGGCTATCCTGGAAGAGGGTGAGGCGGAGAAACCGGGAAGCTGCAATGAAGCAAAAGCTCAACCATCGTTTCCGATAACTACTCCAACGGTGTGGACCTCACAAAAGCATGGGCGCAGGCAGGGAACCTAGTGTAGTGTTAAGTGGTAAGAAAACGCGGCGTCTGCCTGCATTCTATGTTTCTCAATTCCCCTGGAGTCGTATCAGGACCAGATCAGCAGATCGGAGAGTCGAGGTGCAGGCGGCATAGCGTGTGAGAGCAGCCTCTACCTCATGCCGGTGGCGCTTTTACGAGCGCTCATCCTCGCTAACGCCTGTCGTGCCTGATCTGGCTTCATGCTGGCGGTCCAGCGCTCTACCACGTGGCGTGGCAGCATCCGGTAAGAAATGGCATAGCAACTATGCGGAACAATTTAACGAACCTGTCAGCACGCCCACTGTCACTGGCGTTTTGGTCTGCTGACCTGGCAGGAGAGCTCAGGACGAATCAAAGTGTGTGCAAGACCCTCAAGCCCGTGTTAAGGGTGGGACAAACACAGTCGATGATCTCGTCTCAACCTGTCTGACTCCGATAGCTCAATATGGCTGTATATCTCTACTTCTTGTATATCTACCAGCGGCGACTCACGGGAGACTCTCACCCGCTTACTATTCGGTAAATTCCCCATGCAGTGGCTGGTTGTTTTAATGCCCCTATGCTTTGGTATGTCGCAATGAACCAGAACTTTCCTTGCGGCCTCAGTCAAAGAGATCGCTAGGTAATGATTGCCACGCCCCCACCCCTCACCCACCATTTTAGAGAGCAACGCAACGTCGATCTGTTTGAGGGCGCGAGGTCTATCGGGATTGGAGATGCTGGCACCGGGATGGTAGCAAAACGCAACGAAGGTTCTGAGTTTCGACGGCAACCACCCATAACCCTGTGCAGGCTTGTTTGAGTAGCAACTTTCCGCATACAAGTTTTAGTACCTGCATTGAACCAGAGAACAAAGTTACTGAACTGCAACAAACCCTGACGTTAAAATTAAAACCGCACTGAACTGCCGAGCGACCAAGCGTCATTCGTATGTCAAATGCACGGATATACCGATGTATGCGTGGGGTGCGCGATGCAGCGATCGCGTTTTATGTGGACTCGCATTCCACCAGATGCTCCTTCACCTCGCGTAATTTCCTGTTACCTCATGCAAATTCGACGGTGGTGATAAGAAAACGTCAGATGGATAAAATTTTCTTTCACTGTGACTTTGCAACGTGCCTTTACCC
This sequence comes from Schistocephalus solidus, assembly GCA_017591395.1. NCBI lineage: Eukaryota > Metazoa > Platyhelminthes > Cestoda > Diphyllobothriidea > Diphyllobothriidae > Schistocephalus > Schistocephalus solidus. The sequence continues at coordinate 8,509 of WEDG01006925.1, read as the reverse complement.
TTCAAAATAAACTGAACATTTTAAAGAGAGATGAAAATACGAGATGGATTTGAGTTTTTGAAAAACGTTTTTATAAAAGATCGAACTTTATTCGGTCCATGAGCTTGCAATCTGAATCAACTTACCGATTTAGATGGAAGGCCATGCTGACGTGACAAGAGAATCAGTCATGCGCGGAATCCAGTGTTCATAAAATCCAGGTTAGCATTTCTATGCTTACGACGAGAAGACCTCAGGTTCTCCATCTACTTAGTAAGAACCCTGTCTGGATTCAGAAGATCGTGTTAATAGCCGTCCTCGGCAGAAATTTAAGGTTTGAAAGGACCGCGTGCTCAACCTAAAGAAATGCAGAAAGGTAGAGTTACTGAAAATTAATGAAGCTACTGATAAGTTGCGGTGCAGGTGAGTAAAAACAGAATAACGATTAACAAATGAATCATTTTCGTGTCGAGCTGACCCGGATATATAAATGGCTTGAAAGTCGAAAAAATGGAAGCTTGCCAGAAAAAGGTACGGTTGCAGAAAGCAACGCTGCTTAGAGGCGAAAGGTGAATATATGCCTAAAAGCGAGGTGAAAACGCCAGGCGCAGCGGCCGAAAGACCGGAGGAAATTACCGGTGGTTGGAAAAAAATGAAACGTGCACAGCAAAAGACTAGAAGGAAAGCGTTTAGACGCTCTTGCAGGTTGTCACAACATGGGCTGTAGCTGTACCGGATATGCGGTTGAAAAAACGCTCTGGTCTCGAGTAGGCGGAGTACTATCTAATCAAAACGTGCCTTGTCTTAACCTTCCCAGACAGGATTCCATGAGGCGGGATATTCATTTTCGCGAATTCTTCAATTTGGCTAATATTCTCCTTGAATATGCTTTTGCGGCCCTTCTGCGTAACGTTTATTCCGAAGATGAGATTCATGCTGGCATCGGAAATAAATGGCGTACTGGAAGACGGTCGAATCAATAGGGTAAATGTAATGCTGGGCATCCATACCGTCCAGCTATATGAGTTTTGTCGTAATTGGACAAGCTGAGAGCGCTGACATCCGGTGTGGTCGACGGATAAAATTGGTTTAATTTGTTTTGCTGGTCTTCCTTTTTGAATGACCAATTGCATGGTTCAGAGCAGCACATGTTTACCTTAACCCCAGTGCTGAAAAAGATATAAAAGAATAAAGGTATAATTTCCACCATACGGCCAAAAATATCTTCTGGTGCGGCGATGGTGTTTCCTCAGAGGAGCGAACACAGATGCGAATCACTTCCGGTGCTCGCTGAAGATTCCCACTATCGAGCGAAGACCATGACTTTAGAGCTGATTCCTTCCATTAGCGGTCGCCGTGACCCCGCACGCATACGTTACAGTTTCGAAGGTTAACAAGCTTGTGGCACCCAATTGAACGCCTGCCCTCGGCAGCACAGGGCTCAGCTCACTGGCGCAGCAGAGTCCCCGTAAGAGATGACCCTTTTCTGCAATTGTTTTTGTTCTATGTGTTGAAGTGCAGCTATTGACCACGGTAGGCAGCAACCTGTTTATGGTCACTGTCAGTTCTTCTGCTTGTTAATCTGGGGCTTCCAGCTTGCCTGCAAATGCTGGACATGTGGCTGTCTCGCCCGATTAGAAAAATTTTCGATATTCGCTTTGCATGGGGCTATATGTGGCCCAGTAACTACGGTCATTTCGTGTGCGAACGTAAAGATTAACCATATGAGCTGCAAAGAGATGCGACTTACCACACATTATGATTAGCAGTAACTGGTAACAAATGCAGGAATTTAAAGAACCCACTATCACCGAATAGACCCAAATTACCCGTTCTTATTCGTATGGCCTGGAATCTGTCTTTGCCCTACTTACAGCCACATTTAGCGTGGCAATGGCATCTGATAATGGTAAATTTACTTGCCATCCTTGCGATTCACCATGGTGTTCAGATGAAAATAGTTCTTTCAAGGTCGATTTTATTCCGTATAGATACGACTGGGCGGTAGAGGCGGCAGTGCGGCGGGGACGCCAACTGACAAGAAAGAGCCGTATTTTTTCACTGAAATAAAGTCGGTTCAGATAAAGATTTAACTGTAGAGCTATTTCAAGGTCGAGGTGAGCATCCGGCTTGAGTCCTAGTCATGCACAACCTGCTGGTGCTGACTAAAATGGGCTGGCGATACTGAAGACTAGGAAGGCCTTTACACTGCCAGTCTTGATGCAAAAGAAGGCAAAGGCTTCCCAGGTAAAATAAATAGCCTGGATAATGTTCAGAAGACTTGAGGAATCGTTTGCTTTCCATCTCGCTAATACCGAACCTTCGGTGAATGGGGCATGGCAAGACCCGTAGCGAATTGGCTGCTAAACTTTTCACTGATAAAATCTCGCTCTTTGAGAACCAACAGAACAGCAGGGTCAGGAAAAAGCGAACGGTTTTGCAAGACTTCAGTGCCTTTAACGCTCTTCAAACCCTCTACAATAATTGGCGTTACTGTGGACGGTCATTCATTGCACAAAATTGCCCCAGCAAACGTCATGGATGAAGGTAATATCGATACCTTAATCAGTCATCATCCACGCGCCAGCAATACGTACGCGGTTCGATATGCTAACTGCGACCGCACGATAATATTACTATATCGGTCGCCTTTCTGGAATCGTCGCGGCTGGGCGGAATTCCATATCTGGGCTCCATCGCAAGCCGTCACGCTATATGGCAAGCTCTGTAGTAAAATGGGCATTCGTGAAAATGACGATAAGTGGTTCCGGCTCTCTATCACGCACCGATAGTTCGACTGTTGGTTTCACCATGCGTATCTCCACGGAAGACGTGCCCGGGACGGTGACTTTGCGCTTGATTTGGTTTAAAGTGATAGCAGACGTGCATCACACAGCACTCTGTCACTCTTCCCCAGCTGGACGATATGGAACAGGTCAAGACCGGAGATGGGGAGGGGCTGGTGGATAGCTCGGCCGAACCTCTGGGCCATGCTATCCGCACCTCGGCTCCGAGATCTTACCGGGGAGTGAAGGGAGTGCGCCCTCAAAGAAGCCCACGAAATTCAAGAAGGAGCCGAGCTTCGCAGCCCTGACTCCTCGGTCGCCCCTCCAGCCCTCCGCGCCGTTGGGCACGACCGCGCACGGTCGATTATCCCGTCAGTTGGCGGCAACTTCAGTCGACGGCTTTAGCGCCGTGATAATTTCAGCGCATCAGGTTGTTATAGTGAAACTGTGCGTAACCCGTCGACTAACTCTCCCCATCTAACCGATCAAACCACTGTCCCGAAACCGGTCGGTTGTCTGATGCGGAAATGGGCGTTAGCTACTGGTGACCTCATTTTCGTGTACTACATACGACCTTCTGAGCACAAACATCGATTTCTTCTGACGAACCAGTAATCTGAAGACCCAACATACCACCGTTATCCCTCAAATGTCACATTGTCCTATACACATTCGGCCGTTGCATGGGCCTACTCGATCGCGATTCATCTCCGCCTGAAACCTGCGGTGGCGACCGAAAACTAAAGCGAATCACCTACGCAGCATGCCAATCAGCGCAAGTATAACATCACCAAACACGCGAACCCAGATACATTTCGCATGAAAGTAGAAAATGCGCATCACCCAGCTCTTTCGTAATGCTTCAGATGAAGGTGCTGAGCAGTTTGCACCGTTGCGTAAATCCTGAATTGTGTTGTATACCAACCAAAGTCGTGTTATTGGCCCGCGGTCAGACTGGGCCCTTCAACCTGTAACGAAATACTTGCGGCCGTGGCACTACCTGGTCATGTTCGGCTGATCTTGCTTGTGGCTGCGAAGACCTAATAAACGCTTCAAAAACCACCCAATGGGGTGTCAGGTATGTTCTCAGATGGCAATCTCCGCAGATTGCTTCAGGCCGAACGCGTGGAACATGGGTGCCCTGCCGCGCCCGTTCCCCGATGAGCGGAGGATATAATTGTATGAACTGAGCTTTGTATACTATGTTTTCTGGAAGAAGACTGTCGAAGAGTAAAGATGTTTGAAGCCTCATTCGATTCGCTTTTTTATAAAGCGCAAGCTCAGCATCGAGAGACCGAGGATAATAATAGCCCACATAACGAGACATGACTTTTCATTTGTAGGATGTGGTAATATGTGGTCTGGAGGGCATAGTTAGTTCAAGGACGAAGCAAAAGCTCTGAACTGCAACGATTAAATCAATTCTATCGTCACTGGGTTAATCAATAGCAACTTGGCTTCAGCGTTTCCCAACTTATTTTGGATGGACAGCTACTGCTTGATTACGATACAGAACAGAATGGAGTTGATTATGTTTGGAAACGAGTTATGATCTACTTAAAAACCAGTTAAAACGTTTTGTCTGGCGGTCCTGAACTACGGATACCTGACATTTTGGATTAACATAATACAAGAGACGGTAACCAAAATGCATGGACAGATGACCGGCTGGCTGCTCGCCTAGTTACATGGAGCATATGTTGTTAGGTGACGCATGGTGAGAGACTTTCTAATCTGTCAAGAACATACTATAATCGGTTGGCGTGAGTAGAGCTAAAGGAGTCAATAGGGCTTGCAACTTGCGGCTGCCGTACGTCTCTTCATCTCTTGTCTGGAAATTGGGCATAATGAGTGGTCAAGCGTCAAAGTCACATCCCTCTCGCCCTTCCGTTTCGTTCAATCGTCGTGGAACTTCGGTGTGAGCGTAGTAAGCATTCTCCCCACAGGATTCGGTAATAAATCTGTGCGGTAATCTCAAAAGAAAAGTGAAAAATAAACTTCATCTGCACGATATGTCGATCCACGGCGACAACTATGGGCAATGACTAATATAGATTTTCAAGCAGCAAAACACCAGCTTTAGTGAAGGCAAACGTAGTCTTGAACTGCAATCTTCAGCCGGGCTGAGCACCAGTTCAATATAATGGACATCATGGTGATATCAGTAAGCTAATGAAGACCAGAGCCACACGCACTAAAACACCAAAAAACGCGCCAGGCGGCGGGGTGGGGCTTGTCTGGTCAATATACACTTCAATGGCAATCGGCGCCTTCTTTATGGTCACACAATCGACCTACAACTGCGTTTTAAAGGTTGGAAGTGCGTAACAATGGTACTTCACCTTGATGATAACGGATATTGCGGCTGAGAGACAGCGACGGTTCAACGGTCGATTCCCGATAGAGGTTCTCCGTGTGCCGCGCTATTGCGAATAGGCCCGCTAACAGTGACGGTGACTTACGTGTAAAATGCGATTATAGTGAGAGTATCGGCGCTTCACATCTATCACGCTCTCAACCGCCGCTGGGCCGGTGTAACGAAAGGTCAGGAAGACCGAGTTGGGGGAACCGCTGGAGTATGGCGCAGCCACTACTTTCAGACTGTACCATCTTTATCGGATCCACGGTAGGAAGTGCCATAGAGAACCACGTTAAGACGACATGCCACCTGGCGAACTGAGATGACTGCGAGGTCCCAGTTGGACCCGAGGCACGGCGGGCATGAATTGCGCGTATGCGGACGCTTTCATCATGCCGCGCCAGTTGTCACCCCACCGGTTTCATTAACTCTCTGACATGTTTTAGTCGAAGGCGGTTCATCAGGAGGCGGGTAAGTGAGATTAACAATAGGAGAGACGCATCCTCGTAGAACATCAGCGCATTCACTGTAGAAATATGACGCGCTATCGTCCGTGGCTTGAAAAGAATATCATTAATGGCAACGCAAGCCTGGATAATCTCATTGACTGATTCAGCCCCGAGCTCTTTTGCAGATTTTATGGTGAACCTACGTGGCATATACGATAAGAAGAGAAAAGAGGGCCGCGGCTTCAAACAAAGTGCCTGAAGAAAAGGACCACGGTGTGCCAATGGTGCTTGAGATCATCTGAAGTTAAGAGGCGAGGTATGGGGAATCAAAAGTGAGGATTACTTTTGTGGCCTTACCGTGGTAGCCTGACCGTTTTGCCGGGAAGTTAAAGAGTTCGGCAGCACGCGCCGCCGCCCTGCGAACAGTGCCTCTTCTCACGATGTCGGCTTTGACTCGCCTTGCAGCGAAACCGGTGTTCGGGCAACGGCTCTATCGTTGTCAGATCGGCAGCCTGCCTGGTGCTGAACAAAACAAGTGGAAATTAATTTAGCTCTTAAAAGATAATGGTGCACCCGTAATAAAACGGACCCAACGAACGCTTGCGACTCTAGTCGGGCACCTAGTGGCTTAAGCGAACCTAAATAAAACTTTTCGGAAGAAGGATAATGAGATTTAGTAACGTATTTGCGAAGCCACAATCGTTTTGCCACTGCGAAGAGTCCACGTGTCAGATTAATAATTAAAATCTCTCAACAGGGCAATAATAAATGAACGGTAAATCAAAATATTGTTTTTATAAGGACGAAACGTCAGCGCGATCTTTCAAGTGGATATTCGAAGTGGTTTAACTGAAGCCGGTTGCAGATCAACTTCGGCCTAACGCCCCACCTCGACAAAGCAGTCTTTCGGATTCCAGACTGAATCAGGTGCATCTGATGTTATTCGTCTGCCGCAAAATAAGGGTAAAACATGTTATAAACTTATGGTAACATTGTCCACATTATTTCTCCGTGGTTCATTTCTCGAGCTCTATGAAGCAGCCTATAGAGGACTCTAGACCAGAGCTCCGAAGGCAAAGCAGAAGAAAGTTCGGATCTGCAGCAGCAGGAATTTCGCTATCTTTACTTCGATTCAGTCCTGGAAAGACGATGGAGATGTGCGAATTCGTGAAAGTTTAACTGGCGAGCAGTTATCCATACACACAGATGCTGCGATGCAGCAAGATTTTTGCAAGTTCCGTACAGTGAAACCTGCGATAAAATCTGCTCAAAGGCCTGCTCAAGTTGCAAACCTGGTATGGAGGCAGCAGATGTGGGGTCTTCATTTCGGCTTTTACCACAGACTGAAAATTGCAGGGACTGAAGAAGAACCACATGGGGAATTTTATGGGATAGTCTTAACAAATGTATTTTGGCTATTACTAGAACAATTACATGTCGCAAGGCTAAAAAAATACAAAAGAGCCTTCGGACAAAAAATGGATAAAGGCTGCATTAAAGCACGCGATATTCCGGCGTTTCCCCAGGTTGTAAACCTGTCACTCCAAGTTCTAATCACGAAGAAGAGATTGCTCGGCAAGGAATGAAATACGCAATCCGTCGTGCCAATTTAGCCAGATTTCCTGGATAGTTTTGAATCTCTATCCTCTTTGATCTGACAGAGGACGAACGACTCACAATTCGGAATAATGCGGTTCAAACTTTAAAAACCGCGGACATACTCTAACATTCTCTTGTGACCGAAGGCATTAAATTCATGCAAAGGTAGAAAACAGTATGGTACGCCTGCTGACAAGGGAGGTTCGGCTATTTTAAAACGAGACGAATTGCATGCGATAGATGACATCACTTTAACGTATCGGAAGTATCCCCGGAGAAGTACTGGTATAACGTCCAACGCTAAGATTCATACTGCTTGGTACTTCTTGTTCATGGAATGGGCATTACTTTTGTTAATTTATTCCACGGTGGTTGATTGTCTTCGGCCCAAATAATTCATTATGCGAAATTTCGGGTCTGACCTGAAAGTCATCGCTCGAATCCACCTGACTCCATGTCCTGCGCTAATGGTTCGGTGTTACCGATTATTCTCTGGGTCAACTATACCGGAAACCGCATAGAGAACGGCTGGGGAGACCACTGAGGAGCTAACCCTCGGCAGCAGTATACACAGCAGCCAGCTGGCAAAACACGTATGGAAACTTTGGCTGTTCTATGTCAAGAAGTACGGTATAACGTCTTTGCCATATATATATATATCCATGCAGAGGAAACACAGCAGAGAATATGGGTAGATTGAAGTACGGTCTGAACAGGGCTTATTCTGCCTTCATTCGGCCGATCATAACCCTGACTACGCTGGGACTGGAAACACAACGTACATGCACTCGAGTGCAGGCGCAGACAGTCCACACACTGGGTCTAGCAGATGGGTCATAAGCACTTCGACTGAACCGACAGTTCATCAGTGCCTCGCACCTGTCATTCTCTGTCGCTGCGATCGGGTATTTATTCAAACGGGAATAGGCGCACACCGATCTGGTGGCTTCCAAGCAAACAAGCTCCGTGTGGTGTGGCAAAGGTGCGAACGAACAGCAATGATTACCCGAGGCCGAAGTCGAGCGAAGTTATAGTGCAGAGAGAGGAGCACGACAGAGAATATGGGTAGATTGATGCGAGTCTGACTCGAGCTTGGTCCTTCATTCGGCCAATCATAACCCTGACTACCAGCTGGGACTGGAAACACACGCATGCACGTCGGTACCCGACGCGGACGGTCCACACTGCCGGGTCAGCAAGATGGGTCGCAAGCACTTCGGTGAACCGAAGTTCATCAGTGCCTCATCTTCTGTCATTCCTCTGTCGCTTGGATCGGTATTTCTCTCTCATATATATATATATGTATATATGTATATATCGCCATATATATATATATC
>WEDG01006924.1:0-29047 GCA_017591395.1 Schistocephalus solidus | reverse complement strand
TCCAGATGAGCCGGTTGTTGGGCAGGCTGGAGCCAAATCTCTGCACGGCTTTTTCTTCTTAGACCTTTTCTTCTTTGGCTTTACAAACTCGCCAACCTCTTCAGCATCGTGTGTTGGTCAAACGTCTACCAGTGATGTAGCGATGGGCGGTAAAGCCAGATTTGTGCTGATGCTACCCGAACTAAGTACTGGTGGAGTGGCGCAAGGACTAGATGGGGCTCCCTTCAGAAGTAGCGAAAATGCCTCTGGTTTACCGGGTCCAGCAATCGCGATATGTTTAATGGGACTTTTATGTAAGCTTGAAGAAGCTTTAAATGAATACGAATTTTGCTTTGTGGTAGGTTTATTACGAACAGGAGCTTTTTTAGCAGTTGGGCAAGATATAGATTTTTTAAAGTTATCTATTTCTTGTCTTAGATTGCTTATTTCCTGCTCCATCCCTGAAAATTTCTGCTGGAGGCTGAAACACCCCATACATGTTTCGTCTTTGTAAGCTACATTAGTTAAGCTTACTGAAATTTTACCCCGTTTAGCGGGAAGTGAACAATTAGCAGAATAACGATAGTTACAATTGTTTTCTACTTGTCCATTAAATTGCTTAACAAGATCCCCTGCCAATATGGCCGAGTGGGTAGAGACGCCGATAGACGGTCCCAAGCAGCTTGGTCGTGGAACAATTTTTTGTGACAATAAACTTATGGAACTTGAGTTTTGCATGTTATAATTGCCACAAAATTAACAGAGAGGCAGTGAGGATATTCAACAATAAGAATATGAAAATATAAGAACTCAGCCTTTGGTTTGAGTCACTTCCGCGATTGAGAGCAGAAGCAGGGAGCACACAGCCGGCGTGAGTTTCAGAAAGCAGCAATGGTGAACCAGAAAAAATAAGCAGTGAAAAAAAACTCCTACCATAAAAGTGGAGGCAGAGTTCAATAAGCCTTCATTTTTGAATAAAAGGTAGGAGAAAAAAACTGCTTAGGAAAAAATGGTCAGGTGGTAGAGTAGGGTAATACGGTAGTAGCATTTCAGATTGAGATAATGGAACGTCGAGGTGATTCGTTCTTGATCACTTAGGCGTATGAAACAAAATCTCACGAAAATGCGTCAATGAACTTTATTCCTCAGCATCTTAGGATCCAGAATTTAATTCTGATGATGGTTAGTATCCAAAGAAATGGTAACATTTTAGACTGTGGACCACCGAATGTGTAGGTCCGAATGACGTCATCGTTTGGATGACTGGTGCTATAAGGCGACATCATAGTTCATGGGCAACTCGAGGTAGCGAAAATATAGTTTCAAGAGGGTCATTTAAATTCCCGATGGTCCTTTCTGCGAGTAATGGGGAAAGCTACTGAGAAAAGATGAGGAAAATAAAAGGTTAATAGAATCAGTGTTAGGATAAATGTGCAGTCCTCGCTTGAATGCAGGTAGACTAGTTAACGACCTCATTTTAATTGGCAAGTTATTCCAAAGAAAACTATACCTAGAAGCAAAGAAGAGAGAGCGTTTACACGTGGAGGATGCAGGGGGAGGTATAATTACTGTATAAATTATAAGGCTTTAAGGAAGACTAACGGGGGTAATGAGAGAAAGCTTGGGGAGAGTTGAACTATTATTTAGTCGAAAAAGGAGACAAAAGCCTGCTTCAAACTTCCTGAACCAGGTGTTAGTTTAAGGTTTAGAGGGAACATTTATATTATTGTCTTTTAATCACTTTTAAAGGTTATGTCACAATGCGTATAGAGGGACCAGATGTCTTTTGTGAAAATTATGTCTAGTTTTTTTGTTTCCTTGGGTCAGTTTATTGATTATTCGTGTCTTTTGGGGGCTGATAGGTCATCCTAGTTTATTTATGGACGGTTAAGGTCACCCGCAATTATCTTATTATAAGTTTGAATATTTGATGCAGTTTTATTAGGCCAGTGTCATCATTACTTCATCCTGGAGGAATGAAGAGATTTTTGCTTGTTTTTATTTGTGATAGGGATTTTAATGTGACGAAGCACGCTTTGTAAGTTAAAGTTCCATTTGAAACATCGAAAACACTTTTTGAATGATAGTTTTGATATATATCCGACAACCAATGCCCATTTTATTTATGTGGTCCTGTCAATGGAAATTATAGGTTGCGACAAATAGCGACGAATTTGATGTTATATCAGTAACCCATGTTTCTTTTTTACACAATATATCGGGATTATATGTTTCATCGATTGTCCTAAGTCGTTGCATTTTATAGATTGATATGATTTTCCTTACTCAGATTAGTTAAAGTCAACCGTAGAATGCATTTCGTACAACATTATGAATAGCTATTCTTGAATGGAATACTTTTTATCGAAAATATGACCAACATCAGCCTTTGCGACCCCGTTTTATCCGTGGAGTCACTGGTTTTCTTGAAAAAACTCTTACATGCCTATTCGGGGTGAAGAATTGCCTAGTTCTAGGGCCCAGCGTGCAGGTAGCATTAAGCCGTTCGACTTTTTATATGCAGACGATGATTACTCCTGGTTCACCATAACATAAACCCAACTGTCACCTGTTGTTCCGCGAAGCAAGGCTCTGCCTATTGGCCCACCCTGGTTAGCAAAATTAGATTGGGGTGTTCGGTGCTGTGTGTATATCCCTTAGAAGTTCATTTTATTGAAATCCCCACCTAACCATACCCCTTCCTACCCGCAATCGAGGGGACGGCCCATACAACTCTTGTCAGTCTTCCACCAACTCTAAATGACACCCATAGTTGTCTTTGGCAGACATATGAGACGTCTTTGCGCTGCTTACGTATTTGCCGGGCAGGGATATAGAAATAAAGACATAAACGAATGGTTGGAAAACGTTCTTTGTATACTGGCCGTGGCTGCTTGACGTGTAACTCACAGTCAAAAGAACGAATTAAACAAGGGCCATCCAATACACCCCATGGACTGCTAGACGGAACTTTCTCGTGCTGGCAGTTTGGACAGTTCGTTCTATTTTAGACCATTTGAAGAAACGGGCTGCAATGAAGAACGGGGTTAGTCACAGGAGAATTAGAAACTCGCAAGGTGGAAATCGCTTCTCCCAGTGACACCCGGTACTCGGAACAAGATCAGCTAGTATAGTTGGGTGCTGGTTACACATTCTTTTGAAATGGCCGCCCGAAGGTAGAGTCATGCGATGCTGACATTAACCTTACCACCAGGAATGACATTGTGAAACGACTGCCCTGTCTGCTGCAGGGCATGAACAACCAATTTATAACTATGCACGTGCCTTTTCGGGACCCAACTTCATCGCTTTCGGTAGTTGGTATTCCGCATCCCCCGAATGCCCGCTCCCTTGGCATATGTGTCGTAGACTGACGAAGTAGTTGTCTTAGAAAAATTCAAAGCCATTGTCGAGATAAACCACGCCACCTTGGAGGGAGGTGACATCGGGGCAAGCAAGGTCGATAGGACGTGTTGGTGAATAAGGCAATCTACAAAACCGATGAATGGAGAGATCAGCGACTCGTGAGCTTCATGATGAGACTCCGACGTGAACCTTGACGGAGGCTCCAACGTAAGTGACTTCCAGGTAAGTTCAGTATAATTCAGTATAATTCAGTATATATAAGGGAGATAGGCAGAGCCTTTGAAAACCCTATTTACAGATAGACGCTAGCAAAACAAGCAAATGTTACATGGCGATAGTCGTTTTAGTATATCAATCATTGCTGTCGACTAAATATATGTTCATCAAGTAAAAATGCATCAAGTCTTCTTTTAAACATTTCAACGCTTTCAGCCTGAACAACTGAGGCTGGCAGCTTGTTCCATTCGTCAATCACCCTTTGGGAAAAGAAGTTGGCCCGTACTTCAAGTTTGGCGTGATTTCTTTTCAGTTTGTATTGGTGACCTCGGAGCCTTGTCATGTTTGCCAATTCAAAAAAGTTGGCCATCTGAAGAGCACAATCAACTCCTCTGACCAGTTTGAAGACTAAGATCATATCCCCTCTGTATTGCCTATAAGAGAGAGGAAAAATTTTAAGTCTTTCTAGGCGGCCCTCATAGGGTAGGCATTCCAATCCGCTGACTAGTTTCGTTGCCCTCCGTTGAACTTTTCTCCAGCAGAGCGTAGTCATGTTTCGTCCAAGGGCGCCACGCCTGAACGCAATATTCCAACACCGGCCGGATAAATGTTCCATAAACGCGCCCAAAAAAAGCTCTCCGTCAAAAATTAACGAAGGACCTCCTGATTGCGCCTTAGATACACATAGCTTTCTTTTGCGATATTCGCACAGTGCGACGATGGTTTGAGAGTTGGTGTTATCCATATACCCAAGTCCTTTAGAATATTTACCTCCTGGAGTTGGTGACCACTGATGGAGTACTGGTATTCAAACTCAATCAGCCTTCTGGAACTAGACCGCAGTCGGATTATTTGGCATTTGTTAAGATTAAGGTTCAGCAGCCACTCATCACACCATGTTTGCAATCGATCTAAGTTTTGTTGTAATTTTCGCGCATCCTCCGGTTTTTTTTCAATCGAGTTCCATAACTTCAAATCGTCAGCGAACATTACCTTCTCGCATGTCAGACAATCCAGGTAGTCGTTTACGTATATCAGAAACAAAAATGGGACCCAGAACGCTGCCCTGCGGAACTCCACTGTGAACGGTTTCCCAGTGAGACTTGGTGTCTCCGATACAAACACGCTGGCGCCTGTCTGTGAGAAAGTCGGCCAACCATTTGAGTAGGTTGCCAGTCACACCCATTTGACGGAGCTTTAAAGATCAGACGTTTGTGTGGAACCCTGTCAAAGGCTTTGCTAAAGTCAATGTAGACCGCATCGACTGACAAACCCATTTCTAATGATTTTGTCCAACTTTCCATGGATGTGAGCAAGTTTGTGAGGCAGGATCGACCACTTCGAAATCCATGTTGATATGAACTTAGCAAGTTATTCTCTTCAAGATGCCTCATCAGTTCCGTTTTTAATAATCTTCTCCATCATTTTGCAACAGATACTTGTGAGGCTGACTGGTCGGAAACTGTTTGGTGATGTCCTCTCCTCCTTTATAGATGGGGGTTATGTTGGCTATCTTCCACTCGGTAGGTAGAGCCCTCGCCTCCATCGAACTTTCAAATATCTTGAGAGCGGAAGGGCCAGCTGTTCTGTGAGTTCATTGGAGAACTTTTGCGGATATACCATCTGGGCCAGGTGATTTAGTGGGCTGTAGCTGTTTCAGAGTTTTTTTTCTTACTGTGTCCATTGGGAACGACACCGTGCTTATTTTGTTTGTAGATGTGGCAGTACTGTTGTATTCATCCTCGTCAAAAAAATGGTTCCTCGGTATACACGGACATAAAGAAATTGGATAAGAGGCAGGTCTTATCAGAGTTATCAATTAACCTGTTTCCCTGATTGTCTTTAAGACAAGGAATGCAGTCGCGATTTCGTTTTGCCTTATTAACGTAAGCATAAAACCTTTTCGAATTTCTTGGTATGTCTTTGACTATTTCTGACTCAAAGTTTGATCTTTCTTTTTCTCAGAAGATTCCGACACCGATTTCGCTGTTTCTTAAAAAGCGGAAAAAAATGTTCAGGTTGTTGATATCTGGCATATGTTCTCCACAGTCTTCTTTTTCTTCTTGAGATTCCTTTTTATTTCCGATGTCACCCACTCGGGTCGGGAGACGCATGATCGCCTTTTTAAGTGGGCAGAATTTCTCACCAACTGCTGAATCAATTTACTTAAGAAGAACCAGGCAGCATTTGGGTCAGGTACATGTGCAGGGCTCCAGTCTATCCCATTCAGTAATTCTTTCATTTTGGGATAATCCCCTTTCCATACATTTTTCTGCCTAACTGTACGACGTTTTGGTACAGAAAAATGACTGTACTCCCAAGCAAGAACACAATGATCACTTCGTCCAAGCGGCACGTAAGAACTTAATGCAAGGATGCAATTGTCGTCTCTACTAATGATTAGATCCAAAACAGCTTGACTGTTGCCCATTTCGGAACCGGGTCTTCATTGTGACATGTTGGGTAAGAAACTCCTCATTTACCAACTGAAGTAATTGCTGTTCGAATGAATTTTTCCGATCGCGAACAGTACATTGACACCCAATCGATATCGGGAGCGTTGAAATCTCCAAGTATTAATAAATGTTTACTACGGCAGATTTGCTTTTACCTCTGCGATGAGTGCTTCGTCCGTGTCCATTCGCTGACCTGGGGGTCGATATACCACGGCAATATGGAGGTCTGGTTGGTTTGGGACTTTCAGTTTACAACAAAGTATTTCGCAAGACGAGATCCTACTTGGCGAGGGCCCATCCGGAATAAAGTCAATGCCTTCTCGTATAAACATTGCGATTCCACCACCCCTACGTCCGTTTCTATCCATGCGGATAAGCTGAAAACCGTCAATTCGGACTTCGGTGTCTGCGATTTGTTCATTTAACCATGTTTCAGTTAGAGCTATGAAGTCAGGGTTGTAAAATGGTCCACGACCAGTTTAATTTCATCCATTTTGTTCAATAGACTCTGCACATTTGTGTACATCATTTTAATCTTGTTTCCTTGCCTCGATTTCTGAAGATTTTTAGTTCTGTCTTCCACATGGAGATTTCTGCTGGATATTTCACAAGATATATCCAGTCTCCCTGTCTGGGTTCAAATCTATAGGCATTTGGTAGGGCTTTTTACCGGCGTGGTTGCCGTCAATTTCACCGGATGTTCCCATAAAAAAACGAGCGCACCGTTTTTGACTATTTTGTTGTCTACTATTTTCAAGTTTTGTTCCCCTCGTATTGACGTCTTTTTCAATTCTGCTACCAGTGTCCTCATTTTCATCCGATCGGTGGGAGAGTAATCCGGCTGAAAAAAACTCCACGATGATTCTTTTCGTAGTTGGGACTTTCGAGAGAGCAATAGATCTACCTGCTGTTTACTCCCCAAAAACGACTTTTAATGGTCTTGGTCGAACCTCATGCGTTTCATTTGTAACGAGAGGTCCCAATCGAAAGATCTTTTTGATGTCGACTGTCACACCAGTTTCTTGCGTATCATTCAATAAATTTTGGAATGTCAGCAGATCCTGTTTTTACCCTTTTCTTTTGGCGTTTCCCCAGTAGCCTCGGAGACTCCCTGAACTACCAGACAACATGACCTGTCAGGAACAAAACTCGTTTCTGCATCCTGCTTTCTTTTAGTGATTGAAGGTTGAATCATACCCTTTGATACAGTCTTTAATACTGTGTTCAAATTTGTTTTCATCGGTGAGCCTGTTGGTTCATTTGCAGACATCTCTATGGACCTTTCAAACTGCGTGAGTTCTCCTGACAATGCGTTTGCACGAATAGCACCCGGGAAACCTGCATTTTGGTTTATGGCATCCAGGTCTGTCGATAAGTCGTAGGCCACTTTTTCCGCCATTACTTTTGCTGGTTACCATGCCCTGCTTCATTGTTGTTCGATGGACATGTAAAAATCATGCTGCTGTCGCTCGTCCGTGGCAGTAAAGAAACCTTACGATTACTGTTTTTTTGACTTTTTCAGAGACCGTCGATCGCTGATTTACTTTTTTGTGCAGTCGGATTCTATGTGCATTAGATTTCCCGAACCTGGGGAAACGCAAGACATAATTTCCTCCTCGCTTATTTTCTTTCTGGTCATCTGTATTTCAACTGACTCAGAGGTTTGTTCTAATGACTTTGTTCTTTTTCTCTTTTGTTGCGCTTAATGTTGTGCCTATTGACTTCTACCGTTTCCTTGTGATAATTATGTTCAAGCTTGCTGATTTTTTCGGCTCATTCGCATCGTGTTTCGGCGAGTTAATTTTTATTATG
This sequence comes from Schistocephalus solidus, assembly GCA_017591395.1. NCBI lineage: Eukaryota > Metazoa > Platyhelminthes > Cestoda > Diphyllobothriidea > Diphyllobothriidae > Schistocephalus > Schistocephalus solidus. The sequence goes on along the minus strand of WEDG01006924.1, from coordinate 21,218 downwards.
TTTTATGAGGACTGATATTATTTCCGATAGGAGATCGAGGTCTCCTTCTAATCTCAAAACTCTGGTTGTGAGTCCTCGGCATCCATCACAGTGTGCCAGCCCTTCACTGTTTAGCTTAGTTTTGGTAATGTTCAGTAGTTTACTGCTTTCTTCATTATTGCTGCTTTGTGGTTCTTCTCGGTCTGCTGAGAGTGACTTGAGTATTTCTGGTAAATTTTTGTCACATGAAATCGAAAAACGGTTTACAAAGATAGAAGAGATCATTATTTTGTAGTGTATACTATTTGTTTTTTTCTGCTGGTTTCCCGGGCGTGGCCGAGCGGTCAAGAGCATCAGTAGCTAATCGAGAGGTTGGTGTTTCGAGTCCTGGCTGAAGCGGTGAATAATTTTTTTCGCATGGTCGGGTCGTGAACATTTGCGTTTCCCATGCCAGCAAGATCTATACGAGGATGCATTAAGTTTTAACGAGCAGCTTAAATTATCAAGCGAATAGTTTACTGAGCACAAAAAGAAGTGCTTTTCCGAACCGAATTCACTATCAAATGTTACTACGAAGCAAAGAATGATGCAACCTTCGAAGTGATCCAATGAAAACTTATTTCGTTTAGTCCTAACTTTGGGAACAGATTATTGGCCAAAAGTCAAAAGCTTGGAGACGAGCGAATTTCAAACGGAGGTCCAACGACGCCGCAATAGAAACAATATGAGCAATAAATGCGCCTATTCGTTCAAAACCCCTTTAAAAAAACAATAAATGATAGGAAGAATATTCAGGAACGACTCAGCCGTTTTTAGAGGTCAAAGGTCCTGGATAACTTCAGATCTTCAAGGGGTTTTGCACTTTTGGTCCACTGAGCAGTTGACAGTATTTATTGGTGAAGAGGCTGTTTTTATCAAGTCGAAGAAGGTGATAAACAAATTCCAATTTGATGCCGTTTTGTGAGGTAATTCGGCACAAGAAAATTTCCAGAAAATTCCAAAGAGCAATTACGTTCGTGCAGTGGCAGTTTTAATGTCAGAATCCGAACAAGCGAAGTGTTAACGATTTTCAAACTTTCCAAGTCGGAGAACAAAAAGATACGTGGTTCCTTTGCACACGATGACACGATGACGCTTTTGTAAAATTTTCCCCTCGGAGTCACACGCCATCAACACCAGGACTGAGTTTGCGATACAGATGACGATAAAGTGGATGATGCGCTATATAAGTACCTACTTCCCTTAAAGAACCAGCTGCGCAAAGCCCACATTAACTGCCGGACAGACAAATACAAGGTGATCTTCTTCAGATGCAGCCCTCATGCGACACTGACTGCCGCATATCCAAGAAGCCTGGATGGACCCTACTGTAGAGAAAATCTAAGTGCATGTGGACCGCAACAAATACAAAATTTTCTTCAAATTCATCAAGACCACCTACCACCCTTGCATCAATTATACAGAGCCCCTAGACGTTTCTGGTGGCAGATCACTTTGGACGAAGAATCAAATTTAGGAAGCGCTGGGCCGAGAGCAATATTTATGTCGTTTCAGCTATTCTTCTGCTCAATTAATACGTAATAATTTTCTATAATCCCCGTTGTTATTCCGGCAATGAAAGCCAGCTCTGAGAATTATTTGGAACAGTTGCAGATAGTTCATATGATGTAAAATCGTCTCAGGCGATATAAATTCACCCGAGAAATCTACTGGCATGTGAAAACTCCTCCGCTTTAATTAAGAAATTGGTTGAAACTATTTAATTTTCAAACATGTCACAAGAAGTCAGCTTAGTGACTCTTAAGGATAATATTGTATATTTTGAGGGTTACGGGCGTAGCCGTTGAGGATCCTATTTATGTACATAGGAAATAAGGAATGTAACTATATGCAGACAACGTAAAGTTTAGTCATGTTCCAGGTTGACAGAAACCTTTGACATCTAATGTGTAGTTGTACGATACATATAAATCGAAATCATGAAGTGCAGTCCATGGCTGACTGAACCTAGTCCTGCAGTGAGAGTGTTCGGTTATTAAAAATTAAGCAATACAACTGCCATTTGAAAATATCCAAGATATCCGATGACTTTATTTCGCTTGGAAGTGAGTTCCATGGTTGAACCACTCACTACCTGAAAGAAAACTTTCGTTGATCTAGGCGTATGTATTCGCGTTGCTTCTAGGTATAGTTTTCTTTGGAATAACTTGCCAATTGAAATTAGGTCGTTAAATAGTCTATCTGCATTCAAGCGAAGACTGCACATTTATCTTAACACTGATTCTATTAACCTTTTATTTTCCTCATCTTTCCCAGTAGCTTTCCCCATGACTCGGAGAAAGGACCATCGGGAATTTGAGTAACCCTCTTGAAACTATATTTACGCTACCTCGAGACGCCCATGAACTATAATGTCTCCTTATATCACCCGTCCTCCAAACGATGACGTCATTCGGACGTACAAATTCGGTGGTCCACAGTCTTAAATGCTGCGGTTTCTTTGGATACTAACCATCATCAGAATTCAATTCTGGATCCTATGATGCTGAGGACTTAAGTTCATTGACGCATTTTCGTGAGATTCTGTTTCATACGCCTAAGTGATCAAGAACGAATCACCTCGACGTTTCATTATCTCATTCTGAAATGCTACTGCAGTATTACCCTATTCTACCACCTGACTATTTTTTCTAAGCAGTTTTTTCTCCTACCTTCTATTCGAAAATGAAGGCCTATTGAACTCTGCCTCCATTTTCATGGTAGGAGTTTTTTTTCACAGCCTATTTTTTCTAGTTCACCATACATTTTAAAACATTGCTAACTGTTGACATAGCAGGGAAAAATTATGAATTTGTACATTTTATCTGCACACATTGTCATAACTTTATTTCGTTACTAATGTTTGCTTAGACAGTACCTTCCCGGTGCTTACCAAATATAAATTCTAAATTCTAAATTCTTAACAATACATGGATGACAGCGCAGGTGAGTCATGTTTGTAAACTCAAAGAAATCTTCAGCTTTCAGTGAACAAGCATGTCTGTGGATCACAGATCATTTGTCTATAGGATTAGGGAAATAAGTTAAGCTTGATCAGTCTTTCAGGATATGATAGGGTCATACGACCGTCCAGCCGTTTCTTTGTCCATCCTGGCACCTGCTAGATGGGATCATTGTCGTTTTTCATCCGGGGCATCCATGCTGGCATTCCGTATTCAAATTTAGTCTAAGGAAAGTACTGAAGTACCACGAAAACAGTTCATGATGGAAGATTATGAAAGCGCGACCGATCCAATGCGTGATGTTCGTCGCCTTCTGAACGGCTCTTTTAGAGTTTTCGGAGGGCATTCAGTGTGAAGCTCTACAGATACTTGGACCTTTATGCGAGCAAATTTGTTTAAATGGAATTGATTCTAGGCAGCTCTGGCGTTAGGGGAAACCTCTTTTCTCAGATTCCAAGCGTAAGTCTACACATTTGTGTATATTACACGTCAGAAGCCACATTCTGAACCAGACAGCCAATTTATCAAGGGTTTCCTGTAGTTTCTGCACATTGGCAGCAGAGCTAGTATTTTTCCGGCTTTGGATATAATCTACAAACAGGATGGCATCACAATCAAGATTATCAGTGCAGTCGTTTATATAAATAAGGAACAGAATATTATCTGAGACTGAGCCCTGCGGAACACCCAGTTCGTATGTCAACCACTCGGATTCTGTGGTGCCAACAATTATTTTTGCATTCCGCATGACAGAAAACTTTTGCTTCTCTTAAAAACATTAACCTAGATACCATATTGTCAAATCTTATTTAACAGTCTTTGATAAAATACGCTATCGGACGCCTTCTTGAAGACAAAGAAAATTACATAAACTGTACGGCTTTCGTCTATGAGTTTTGTCTATCTTGCCAGGGAAATAAGACCAGTCATCAAATATAAGTGACCAGGGCAAAGCCATGCTGTGTATAAATAATAATAAATTGTTTATTTAAGGCCCAGAGAGCCCCGTTATTTCAAACTTAGTATCGCGGTATCAATAAATACAATGTGTATAATTGCTGCACTATGTGAACAGCCATACGTACAACATAAATCAGTAATATGGTAGGCATATCCGATTCCAAACGATTTGCTATTTTAAAAACAATAGTCAAAAATCTTTGGTTTATAAGGAGAACAAGAAACAAAGCAGTTAAAAAACTCCTAGGTTAAATCGGAGGCGGAGATAGGTGAGCCGCATATTTAAAAACAAAACAAGGAGAAAAAACTGCTTCATTAAATAAATTAATAGCTTGATGCAACGGGATAGTATTGTGATGTTGCTGGCAACGTAGGGGTGTTCGGAACGCCACTTCTCGGGTGAGTGATAATATAGCAGTCAGAGCTACTGTTTGTAACCACCAGTTGAGCGGAGAGAGAAGGAACTCATCGTTGACATCAGGGTCGAAACGAAGAGGAGAATGTAGAGGTCACGAGATCATCATCGAGATGCGACCTTGCTGACTTCATAGTCCACCACCCATAAGGCGAAAAAATTCGAACCCGCCACGATCATCAACAGATCCCGGAGACCATCATCAGGGTTGCAAAATTGGAGGAAAGAAGCAATGTTGTCAAGATTTGGCGATGAAAGTTAAAAAGGAGGGGACGAAAAAGTGAATGCGAAGATTGACTCTGTAGAGGATACTGGAAACATTTTTAGAAACCAATATAATATCAAGGGAACTGCCTCAAATACCAGAAGGACTCTTTTCAAAATCCAGAGGTTGCGAGTTTGGGAATGAAACAGACAACAAGGACTTTATATCTTCTGAAGTTAAATGTTTACGTAAAGTGGTTTTTGAAAATAGCTTATGTCGAGGACAACCTAATTTCCAGTGGAATATTATTCCATATGAAATCATATTTGGAGGTAAAAACTGAGAACGGTATGTTATTGACTTAAAGGTTAGTGGTATGATCATGGAGGAATTACGAGGGGCATAGGGTCGAACTACCGGAGTGAGATCGTTCATTCCTGGGAGATTTGGGGTAGAGTTAACGCGAAACAGGTAGCAGATACCGGCTTCGATTCCTCACACCCAGAGAAATTTGATATCTACTAACTGGAATCTATCCCTATAAGAGATACCGGATCCCGGAAGAGAAAATAGTCTTCGAGTAAAAACCCTCTGAACTTTTTAAATCTTACTGCGGTCATAGGCGTTCATCAGCGCAAAGATTGGGCAGCAGTATTCAAGGACAGGAAGAGCGAACATGTGCTGCTGGTTTAACTTTAATTCAGGAAGGAAGAAATTATGTGATATAACACCACATATCGGTGCACCATTGGCAGAAATCCGATCTGCACGAGGCGATAATGTTAGGTTTTTCGTGTAACTTTGAGCTAAGTCTCTTATTTCTGGTCGTTCTAAATATGTACTAGTTTGAAATACTTGGTGCCAAGGAAGATTGGCGGGGCAAAAGCACCTGAAACTACTCTTGAATGGAGAAAATTCCATCTGCCAACTAGAGCTGCAACGTGAGAGCATAAGTAGATCAGTGTTGATTTGATCAACGCAACTATTGGTACTGTCTTAAAAAATGAATAAGTGCACTGGAGATCGTCAGCGTAAACGAAATTTTGTGAATTTTCGAGTTAAGATTAAATTTCGTTTATGTATAGAATGAAGGGAAGGGGACCTAGAACCGGGCCTTGAAAAACGCCACTCGTGATTGGCTGAGACGTCGAATGGCTATTACCTATTAGGACCTTCTGGCTGCGGTTAGACAAGTAGGAACCAATGAAGTCAAGGAGAGGGGAGGCCGGATGCCGAGGGCTTCCAGTTTCACCAGAAGACGTCTGTGCGGTACCTTGTCAAAGGCTTTGCTCAGGTCAAAGTAGATCACAATCACTGACTGCTGCTCATTACGAAGGGAAGTGACGAGGTTACGAAAAGCAAGGTGACACACTTCGCATGATCTCGCAGGTAAAATAACATATTGCGAGTCGCTTAAGATCTTATTTTCTAGGCAAGAAACGATAATTTGATTAAAAATACTTTTTTTCCAGAGGTTTTGCTAGAACCGTGGTTTTTTGAACGCCTCGATAAGTATTTACGTCCGAACGAGATCCCGACTTGAAAAGAGGAAGATAAAATGATGTCTTTCATGAGTCAGGAAAGAATCAGTTTAGAAGATAAACTGCGAATATATGGCTAAGCAATCGGGAAAAGCTTGGCACTCTCTTAATAACTGCGTTTGGAGTACCGTCACTCCCCGAAGGGTGGGAGGTTTTTTTGACAAATTATTTGCTTCCGAAATTGTTCTAAGTAGAAAAAAATGGTGCTGATAAAATTGAATGAGGATGCCTCAAACGTCGGAACCTGATCCGATTTCATCGTTAAATTATTTGGAAAGAGTGCGCTTAACAATTCTGCTTTGTTAGAGTCTTCGCGAACGGTGTTCTTAGCTTCATTTAGTAATTGAGGGATTTCATAAACTCGTTTAGAGAAGAATCGATGGCTGAACAGTTGAGCAACATATTTTGCAGAGTTTGGCTAATTTAGCGCGCAAGATTCCCTATCTCTGTCATGTGCAAGACGAATCTTAGAGACTTATTTAAAAATCTCTGTAATCCTCACATGTGCATATATCGAACATGTAGTTTTATCTTTCAACTGAATCCTCAATTTTTAAGTCATTGCAAAAGAAAATGAGGCTCGATGGATTTCCTAACGTAGGGCTTGCCAATTTTGGTTGGCATAAATTCCGGGATGTTATTTGAAACAACTGACATGAAGTCACAAATACTTGCTGCGTCGTTCATGAAGGAGAGATGCTGCCAGTTCAATGAGTCCAAAAAATTTATTAATTAAGCTCATATCTGCGAGTTAAAAAGCATGATATGTACGAACGGTGTTATACTTTCGATGAGACAATCGGAAGGCAACAGTGACTTAATATATGGTCACTTCGTAAGAGGCCCTGCTTAAAATTAACGAAGAGTTGAGCAAAGTCGTTTGTTAAAATCAGGTCGTAGATATGCTTGTCTCTCGTTGAAGAACGGACAAGCTGGAACCAATAAGAAAAATCAATGCTATCTAGGAAAGGCTGAAATCCGGGTGGAAAAAGTTTAAAATCCATTCAATTTCAGCGATTATTTTAATGTCAAAATTGGAATCCGTAACCAATTTTAAAAATTCACAAACTTTTGCATCATCATCGGATGATGAATTAGGCAGGTTGTCAATAAATCCGAGAATCGCCTTTTGCCGGTGTGAAAGGATAATGGATGCGAAGCAGTAATTAACAGAGAATGACGTAAAATTTAGATCAAATGGGAAGTGCTTAAATGAAGCTTTAATATAGAGAAGACAACCACTACGCTTGCTAATGCAGTCTTGGCGGTAGATTTCATGCTGCACTATGACAAGCAAAGAGTCGGAAATTAAGGGATGGGCCCAAGATTCAGTAACACATAAAACATCGGGCATTAACTCGAAAGCAATGGCTCTCAGTTGGGCCATCTTATTTATAATATATCAAGCATTAATTAATATGACATCTAGTGTAGTTCAAGTATCCAAACTAGAGTTATCGTTATTCATAAAAAAAATTAAGGGTTGATAATTAATTTTGAAGTTATTGTGGTGTTGATGGTAACTGACACCCGCGCCAGAACTATTGGTACAAGGAACCTCAGTAAGAAAAGGCTGAGAGGGATATCTAAAGGGTGTAGGAATAAAACTTTCTGGTTTCGAACCACGATAGGGGTTAAGACCGGGATATGCCTGTTGGTAGTTAAAACGGAATGGCGGGAAGTTAGATGGAAGTTAGAAGCTGGTGGAAGAGGGCAAGCAGCAATAATAATTAAGTGCTGGAAAGTTGGGTCTTGTATATCGGTTAACATGGGTAGGGTTATTTGCCTGTTGGTGAGGCTTGGTTAAATTTGGAGAAGGCAACATGCGGTAAGTTAGAATTTCGCTTCGTTGCTTTTCGGTTTGGATTGGATTTACGTCCTTAGGATGACATGCCCTTGGTGGTATAATTGGGCGTATAAGATGACTCGCATTGTTATGGGACGAGCTAGTTTGTGGAGGGTTACCTTAGCTGTCTTTTAATTGAGATGATAGTAGATTTTGTATTTGAAGTACGCTATTTATGCGAGGTTGTCCGGGAAATGTCACGGAGAGGCCTGGATAACTGCGTTTAAGAGAATAAACTGTGCTTTAGATGGATAAGGCGGTATACATGCTTTAGACGGGGTTGCGGACATTTCAGGTGGGCTAAAAGCACCGGACATTTCATTAATCGGCCGTGGGGAAAACGAAGTAGAAGGTGGAGTGGAGGGGCTGACCGAACTGGACATATGAGGAGATGAATTAACCGGTGCACTGAGGTTAGAGGAAATATGACCAGACGTGTTAATATAAGGTTGAGAAGTTGATGATAGGAAGGACCAGTTTCTTCGCTCCATTGCTGTAATATCTCGACAAAGGAAACATTTTGTCATTTCCAAATTGGAAGAAGTGCGAAATCATTGAATTCCTTAAGTCATTGCAGTTCTGTAAATTGGACAGATAAATCTGTTTGGCTATGGCTACGGGTTGCATTTTAGGTCATTGTTGTGAAAACTATTCGTGATCAAGCAACACTTGGGTCCTGATTAACCATTCATTTCTTTCAAGGGACAAAGCCCTTTTGGATACTCAAAAAACGTCCATCCTTCTATTATCCTGTTGCTAGGACAAAAGGAAATTCTCTGATGTATTTACAACCCACTTGTTTCATCATCCGATAATGATGCACAATGCCGTAAAATTTTTATAATGGTTTGAGAATCTAATTTTGACATTAAAATAATCGCTGGAGATTTCAATTTCCAGTATATTGACTGGTTTTTAAACTTTTGTCTTCCAGGATTTCAGCCTTTCCTAGATACCATTAATTTTTCTTATTGGTCTCAGCTGTTCCACTCTCCAACGAGAGACAAGCATATAAAAGACCTCATTTTTCCAAACGACGCAGCTCCTATCTTTGATGACTTTAGGGAGGGCCTCTTCCAATCTGAGCATAAATTAATTCAGTCAATTTTCGCTTTTATCTTCAAAAACTAGCGCCATTCCTAACTATAATGCTTTTTGCCTCACAGATATTAGCTTAATTAACACATTTTTGACTCATTGGACTGGCAGCATCTTTCCTGCATGAACGACGTAGCTAGTCTTTGTTACTTCAAGTCAGTCATTTAAAACGACGTCCTGGAATTTGTACCAAATTAAATTGCCAAGCCCTACGCTTCGGAATCCACTGTTCCTCAATTTCTTTCATCTAGACGTAAGAAATCGAGGAGGCAGTTGAAAGATCAATCTACTAGTACGTTATCTGGACATCTAAGGATTGCAGAGATTGCGAATTAGCCTCTTAGATTCGGCTTGCACGTGACAGACAGAAATAATCTGGCGCACTCAGCAAACTACACTCTGTGAAATCTGTTGCTTTACTTTATGTCGTCGCTACCTGTGTCAGAGATTGCGATGGAAGTAGCCCTGACCATCCTCATTAACACACGAATGCACTTACTCCATTTTGTATTCTCACCGTAATTATTATTTTCAGTTAAAAAATCCTGGCCAATACTCCGGGTGTTGCGTTGGCTCATAAGTGTGTGCGTAGTTTTCCCTTTGTAGCTGCCAGGACAAAAAGTTAAATTTCCATGCTACCCTCTTCAATTTCCACTATTACGTTTTATTGGGCACTCTGTGCCTTAAAGATATCATTTATTTATTTCTATGCGAGATATCCCAAATGAACGTTGTTGACATAAAAAGGTGTTTGTATGTTATGGGTGGGACCCATGATGACCCTAGTTATGTTAATTTGATATAATAAATGCAATCGTAGCCGCGTAGTACATAATGCAGACATTTGTCAGGTTAACTGATATATTTCAAATCAAAGATATAGTGGTGCGATACATATAAATTGAGAACAGGTTGTAAGTTCCATGAGTGTTCAGATATACTCCTTCAGATATAGTCGTCAACTATCAAACATTAAGGAAAAGACCTCCTATTTGAACACATTCACGGTATCCAACATACCTGTTTCGCTGTATGGTGAGTTCCACTGTCGAACCACCCAGTGACTAAAAGAAAATCCTCATTGATTTTGGCACTCATATTTTTGTTGGACTTTGTATGGATGACCACGCAGTTGATTCATGCTTTTTACTGCGCAGAAATCTTCGTACTTGAGCCAAAAATAACGCTTGTAGATAAAGTTGAATGCCCATAGTAGGATGTTCCTCAAATTTATATCAGATAGGAGAAACGAATTGTACATCCTCAGTCTTTCTGAATATGACAGAGTCCGAAGACTTTCCATCATTTTTGTCACCCGCGTTACACCTCCTCGATGTGATCCCCGTCTTCCTCATCCAGGGCATTCATGCCGGCATTCCTTATTCCAAATGCAGACTAGCGAACCTACTGAAGATCCGCGCAAACAGTTCGGCAGAAAAGACTATGAAAGTACACTGATCAAGTGCTTAAGGCTGCCATGCATACAGTACTGGTTTTTCTGGTAACATCTCCGGTCAGACGACAAATGTTGGCATATGATACGTCAGAAGTCATTTACTAACACGTCCTTAGCAGGGATAATGCTTTTCCGGTGCGTTGAATTAACATCAGATCGGTTTATTACAAAGCATCTTGTCGCTAGACCAGTGAAACCTGCCAAGGATACTGTGGAAAAGAAAACTCTATTCCTCAAAGTGCCCTTTCAAGGGGATTCGGCTAGTGAACTACTGAAAAGACGCCTTAACCAAGCCGTTACACAAACGTTCCCAGCAGCGAAACTTCAGATAGTGTTCTCAACCAACCCTCTTTTTTACGAGGCGAAGGCAAGGATAGGTTGCCGACTCAGACCACCTCCATGTGCATTTACTCATTTACTTGCTCCTGTGGAGCAGGTTATATTGGTCGCACGAGTCGGCGCTTATCCAAAAGAATAAAAGAACACATCCCAGCATGGCTGAGCAAAGGGGAAGTCAAGAGCATAAAAAGCGCCATCCTTGCACATCTTGTTGACACCGGGCATAGTGTGGACCCCAGCGAAGCTTTCCGTGTAATTTATAAGGTCCCACCAAACTACCCCAAGCCACTGGGTCAACGTCTATTAGCAGCAGCAGAAGCGACTGCCATTAGGTTGAAGAAGCCGGTCTTGTGCGCACAAAAGAACCTCGTACAAGCTCCGCGCTTAGCTTGGCCAACGGCCGCTTAACTGCATGTATGCCCCGCGCCATCTCTGTCCTCCCCCTTCTCCTAGAACGGCTCTACCAAACACTTACTGCCGCCTATCAAATTGTCTCTTATCACCCTTCCCTATGCACGTTTCTCAGATAACCCACACACATTGACTAACATTATCGATTTCATGTTTTTAAATTTCTACTGCGTTCCAACGTTTCTCTATAACTGTACTGGCCTGAAGAGAAGTTATCGAAAGCAGCGCGTATGCTCGCCAAGTTGTCTTTTGAATCATTTAATGGGAATTTTTGCAACTTTAAAGCAAACGTTGAATAATCAAAAATTCTGTCATTGCAAATTTTTCAGAGTCAAAATTTCCCAATTAAAATCTTAGGTTATATCGATAAGTTCACAATCACAAATCTGGCGGGAGACAATCCCCCTTGTATCATAACCCTGGTGACACATTCTTTAGATGGGTTTTTTAAATCTCTATTGCTTAGCGCTCAGAAACGTTATCAGCGCACATCGATCACTGGTTTAAATGGAAAAGAGTTTCCCAGTACTATTACCTGAAGAATCTGTTTGAAGCAAACAGTTGGACAAAGACATTCGGCGAAGGATTTCATTAAATTCAAAATATTACTTGTTATAAAATGGAGTCTCGCTAGTTTAAGAAAAATATTTACCATGCAAAATTTCCTTATATGCCAAATTCACGGTTTTTGAGATATTCAGGAAGTCAAATTCGGCAAGCCTACATTTTTGAATATTCATCGTCTAGCTTGGATATAAATATAAGTGAGGGACGATTAGTAGGATTTTACACTCAAGAAAACGTGTGGGGATAGGGTTGGGGGTGTTCAAATGTCTAGTTCTGTCAGGGTCTATGGCGATGGGATTTGGGGTGAGGGAACAAAGGGGACAGGAAAGGAGGTATCTAAAAATTATCCATATCTCTGTCTCGTTGCTGTTCCGTGACGTGGCGTGTGTGAGCACGCACGCTGGGTTCCCCTTCGGTCAATGGATCCTTAGGGCCAGTATGAACGCTTTATGTGAGTAAAAGGTTCGATTGGATATCCGTAAGGTCACTGTCTCTGTCACTACTAGTGTCCGCTGCCGCAGGAAATTTGCGTGTCTAGCCCGTAGTTTATCGGTGACTCTGAGTGACTGGTTAACCTCTACCCGGTAGTCGCTGTCAACCATGTGGCCCACAGTTGCACGATAGACTGAATTCTCGATGTCTTGATTTAACCAGGCGGCATAATGCTCTCGCATCAATTGGATTTGGATCAATTTTTCGATCAATATGCACGTCCCTGAAAAACGGAATCAAGGCAAAGCAGTGAAAACGTCACGCACGGAATGTACCAGGGGGGTTCTGAGACTCTGGTGTTTACAGTCCTACTATTCAATCGAAACCACGATTGAAGGAGTACGAAACAGAAGGACAAGTTTGGAATGAGAGTAGGCTATGTTTATCGTTGACGGGAACACGATACGTAAAATTTGATGGCAGTTTTATATTGCTTAGTGCTGATAGAAAGTGGCATGGTCTTGAAATCACTAACACATGGTGACCAAAACTTTCTTGCTTCTTATTGGCTTAGAACCCTGGCGGCTTTATTCAATTTAAGCTGGGTAGAACAAAGTACTTCAAATACATCCTACTGACCATGAATAACAGCAATAAAGCGCAAGAAACTTTAGGTGAGGCCATAAAATACCAGTGGTAAGAAAAGGTTTTCAAAGAGTGCGAGCAGCAAGCAAAATGAATACAGATACGGCAGTAAGCGTCATAAAATCCAGATGATTTGCCAAAAGCTTTGACACCATGATCATTAAATTTCGAGAAGGCTTTCATTCCTGGGTCTCAGACACCGAGTTCTCACGAGCGACGTTGGAGTGCAAAACTTGTCCGATGAATGATGCGAAGCAGATTTGGAAGTGTGTTCCTATATGCAAGAGAATATGGGCATGAAATGGATGGACAGTTATAGTAATTAGCACGCATGTTGATTGCGAAACCTCCTGTCTCAATGTCATATAAAGTGTACCAGAGAGGATACAAAAATTGAAGACGTTATCAAGTCATCGTTCAGATAAACACACAGCATTACATTTATTAACTTGAGGTTAGCAGAAGTTTTAATATCAACGGTCAGGTTATTATAAAAACGTATACGTGTAGGCAAAGAAGAGTGATCCTGAGAGGATATAATCAAAGTACTACTACGAATGCGCTTTGGAAGAAGTGCAGCTGAAAAAGTTGGAAATAGAGAGAAAACCCGTCTCCGGCCTCCAAACTTAATGAAAAGCATAGTCAGTTCAATGGTATTTCTTTGAGTAAGATGTATAAGGATGCGTCTTTTGTAAACGATTTATAGTCAGATATCCTCAAACATTTTCATCCTAATAATAGTTATATTTGTCATTTAACCGAAAGAGTGGCGGAATTATGCAATAAGAGAAAACAGACACATGCAATTTAATTTTGATTTAATTTCAGGAAGAAAAAATAATAAAAAACCTTCCCGTTTGAGCAGTCCTGCTCATAATTCTGTCAGTAATGGAAAAGCTTTTGACAATGTTTTTAGCCTGAGATTACATATTTCATAATCGAACAATGAATTGCAGATCTTCCTTATAATAAAAATAAGTAATTTTTTTATGTCAACCCCACAGAGCGTACTGACAAAGCAAACTATGCGCTAACATAAAATAAATACAATGTGGAGGACGGTTGTCCATGTGAGCCGCTAGATATACAGCAGAATTCATAAATAGTGATAATGGCAAGTAAGCAACGTTTTCAAACACATCGTCAATTTCTACTTTTAGATAAGTGACAGAGGGGTAGTAGTTCAGGTAGCAAGAGAAAAACTGTTTCACGACGGACTATGGAGCATCAGGTTAGTTAGATTCTAAGGATAGAATATAATTTTAAAAGCATTCCAGTTAGTTAGTAAGTATCTTAAGACCAAAATACATAAGATGTATGCGGTGAAGCGACTTAGAATAGCCATGGGGAGGTCGTTACTCTAGACAAGATTGAGTACAAAGAACTGGAGCGGTGATTTTTGTGAAACGGAGGCTAATCCCGGTTACATAATGCATTAGTACGTTGCGTAGAGCAATTAAAGAATATTGGTTAACTTTCATCTCGCTGGTACAGACACTTATCTTTTAAACTGTTTAATCAGACGATAAGAACCAGCAACCGACTGATGGGACTAAACCGGGATGTTTCGCCGTAACTTTAACGAACGACTTGGAAGATGAAGCGCTTTTGAACAACGAGGAGAAACCAACAAATACAAATACACAAAGAACAGTGCGCAACCGGGGCAAGCTGGGTATCCAATTGATAACTGAGTTTTGAATACAGTCAGTCTCCAAAGAGTGCGAGTATTTTAAGATGAATTAGTTGCTTACGAATTAGTTCTAAAGAGAAATCAATGACACTGATAACATGGAATGAGTATGCCTGAAACGACGGAACCGGTTCTATTTCTGTCGTATGATTTTTTGCAATTATAGAACCAAACAATTCAGCCATTCCAGATTCTTCGAGAGCAAAGTTTTTTATTTTCATTTAGTAATGCAGGGATTTCAGTACATCCTATAAAAGAGGACCGACAGTGGAAAGTTGAGTAACAGATTCTTTCTGTCAGTCATGTGCAAGACAAAAATTAGATGCTAATTTGAAAAGCTCTGCAATCCTTACATGACCAGATAACGAACTAGTAGATTGATCTTTAAATTGCCTCCTCGCTTTCTTTGGTCTTGATGAAATAAATTGAGAAAACGTGGATTCCGAAGGGTGGGGCTTGGCAATTTTATTTGGCACAAATTTCCAGACGTCGTTTGAAAGGACTGACATGAAGTTACAAAGAATTGCTGCGCCATTCATGGAGGAGAGATGTTGTCAGTCCAGTGAGTCAAAAACGTTGTTAATTAAGCTAATATCTGCGAGTTCAAAAGTATTATAGTTAGGAGGGGTGCTAGTTTTTTGAATAGAAAATCGAAAGATACCAGTGAATTAAAATATGGTCACCTTGGAATTGGTCCTGCTTAAAATCAACGACGAGGGGAGCTGTGTCGTTTGTGAAAATGATGTCTAACATATGCTTGTCTTTCTTTGAAGAGCGGACCAGCTCATACCAATGAGAAACATAATTGATATCTAGGAAAGGCTGAAATCTAGGAAGACAAAAGTTTGAAAACCAGTCAATTTAGGGGAAAATGAAACATTCAGCGATTATTTTAATGTCAAAAGTGGACTCTCGAACCATTATAAAATTTTTACAGATTTGTGCATCATCATCGGATGATGAAATACATCCGAGAATCGCCTTTTATTGGAGCGACAGGATAATAGACAGATTGACGCTTTATTTGCGTACCCGGAAGGTTATTGTCCTTGAAAAAAAAAATTGATGCTTTATCGTGTAGAGTTAAGTTATTTGTATAAGGTCAGCGTATAAGCGATGCCAAATGAGACACATCCATGCCGTCAATAAATAAATAAATAAAAAGAGCAGGCAATGGTTAAATTTCCTTGGTCATTTTCTGGAAAAGGTTTATGTTGAAGGGGGTTTGTGGGGTTTTAAGGAGAAAAACATATGTCACTCCTGGGAGAAAAATATGCTCGTGAGATAGTTCCGTGATGCTGATGAAAAATGCTCCTCATCGTGCGAGAAGTCATGTAACGACATGGGCTACTTTTAACCACCTTAGCTGCGATCACCATACGAAGTGACTAGCTATAAGCGTAACCGTCGAGAATACTAGATAAGGAAAACGTTCGCGTGCATCATCAGTTCGCTTATGGTTGAACGAGGAAAGACAAAAGAGATCGTGAGGGTCACAATAGAAATGCCAGAGAAACGACCATGATAATCTCAATGCTGATTTGTCAGACCACCGACAGAGGAAAATGAAACGATCTTCAACGTTCCATGTTGAGTTGACACTAGGGAGAAGGTAAGGGCTGCAAGCACAATCTTCTTAAGGCTTGACAGTTGCGATGGTGGAGGAGGTTTTAGCGTTTGAAAATGATTAAGAAAGAGGAGAAACGCGAAGAGAGAGGGAACGATTGGAGTCGTCAATATTTCCAAATGATGGTCGAAATCAAGAAGGGAGTAAAACTGACTGCAAGTTTTGTCATTTTTTAAAATCGTGGTACAGGAAAATCAAACTGCTCCAAGAGGGGATATGAAGCAACATGGAAGTTTGCTTCTGAGCGTATTAGGAAAGGATAATGGGAGATCCGGCAATTGTGTACGAAGAAGTCAACATAATGCGCTCATGGGTGTCATTTTGCATGAGAATCGACGATTAATTCTAAAGCACGAACAGCGAAATAAAGTGGAAATTTTGAAAACATATTCAATTTCCACTAATAAACTGTTTTTATTAACCATTTTTACTGTCATTATACCAACCAGTTGGAAATCTATTTCGGCATTAATATTATCCTGCGTATCTGGCGTACATTGCAATCCTACTTTTGACAAAAGATGAAAACAAAAATCTCAACTCGTCAAAACCTACCTTCCTCAGTACCCAAGCGTTGCTTGATCATACATAGTTATCACACGAATGACGTAAATATGCAACCCAAAGTTATGTCCAAAAAGGGTTATCTGTCCAATTTACAGAATTGCAATGACTTCATGATGAAATTTGGATCTGTTTATCTACACTTAACAATTTTTTCCATGATACTATCTCTGATTTTCCTTCTCCGGATTGCAGACGTCTTGACTCGCTTGTTCATAAAGTCACCGGTAAGGCTTTTCACAGACAGAAATGAAATCCCAATTTTCTTCTGTACTCGGATGGTGTCAACTACAAAAAAAATGGTCAAAACGCCTCTATTCGTGTAGCGAGAATCCTCCTATCCTAGTTAATTGTTATCAACGATCGAGATTAACTCAATCTTTACACAAAGACGTCATACTTCTCGCTTTTTGGAAATTATTAAATGTTTCCTTTGTCGAGATATTACAGCAAAAGAGTGAAGAAACGGGACTCTCCTGTCAAATAGATCATCGACTTCTCAGCCAATGTATACCAAATCTGGTCATATTTCCGCTAACCTCATAACAGCGGTTAATCCATCTCCTCAGATGCCAGTTCTATAAGCACCTCCACCCTTACTTTTACTTCATTTCCAACTAATCCAAAACGCCCTCTTACCCCCGGCCGATAAATTAATTTAATAATAAATAATAAAGTAATTGTATATTTAAGGCCAAGAGAGCCCCATCATTTCAAATTTAGTATCGCGGTATAAATAAATACAAAACGCATAATTGCTGCGCTATGTGAGCAGCCATATTAACAGCAGAAATGAAAAATATGGTAGGCATATCCGATTCAGAACGATTTGCCATTTTTAAAACAATAGTCAACAATCTTTATCATAAACGGTGAACTAGAAAAGAAGCAGTAAAAAAACTCCTACGGTTAAATCGGTGGCGGAGTTCGGCGAGCCGCCAATTTAAAAAAAATAGGCCGCTGCTCTTAGGCCTCCCGCAAGCCCACCTATGGTGTTCGCAACCCCGTCTAAAGCACGAAGCCCGACATCTTCCCCATTAAGCCACAATTCTATATGCCTCCCTGTGATATTTTTGGAGCAACACCACAAAAATCGAGAAAATAGCGTGTTTCAAATACATATCCACTCTCGTCTCAATTTTAAGACCATTTTTTAACCTTCACAAACTAACTCGTCCTGTATCACTAAGGGTCAAATAATAACCTGGATTATATCATCTAAGAGAGGTCGACAGAACGACGTTAATCAACCAAAAATCCAAAATCAAAGTACCGCAGTCCTAACTTATCGTATGCTGCCTTCTCCACAACTAACCATGCCTCTACAACAGGCAAATACCCCAACGATATTAAACGCTATACTTGACCCGATTTCCAGCACTTAATTCTTTTAACTGGTTGCCCTCTCCCACCAGCCTCTATCTTCCTTCTTGCTTCCTCCCATTCCCTTTTAACAACCAACAAGCTTCTTCCGTTCTTAACCCTTCTGCTGCTTTGATTTCGGAAAGTTATACCGCTACACCTTTTAGATATTCCTCTCACCTTTTAGGAATGCACATTACTTATGCAAATAATATTGATGCCGTGGGCATTTACTCTCCAAAGAACAACAACTTACAACTTAATGACCCTCCTCCAAATTATTGTTCTTAATAATTTTAACCTTATGTAGGCTACTCGAACTACCCTAGAAGTCATTTTGCTTAATGCTAGGTCTGTTATAAATATGATAGCCCAACTTAGAGCCATTGCTTTCGAGCTGACGCGCAATAGTTTGTGTAGCTGAATCTTGAACACAGCCCTTAACTTTTGAAATAGAATTTATGTTTGGTTAGCGCCTTGAAGGCACTTTTAAAACAATCATTATTACGTTAATAAAATTATGTCAGTGTGTAGATGAAACGAACAATATATAATAATGTAGACGGAACTGATCCGGTTAGGGCAATAGTTAGCAATGTTTTGAAATTAATTTTGAACAAGACAATATGCAGTGAAAATTTCCTACCTTGAAAATGTAGGCGGATTTCAATAGGCCTCCAGTTTTAAAAAGAGGGTAGGTAAAAATATGCTTCTGAAATTAAGGTTATGTTGTTGAGTAGCATTTCAGAATGAGATAATGAAACGTTGATATGGTTCGTTGCATGAAACAAAATCTCGCGTTAAGGTGTCATTGGACGTAAGTCCTCAGCATCGCAGGTACCGGAGGTTAATTGAGATGATGATAAGTATCCACGCATTAGTAAACGTGGTGGTTTTCTTCTCCATATTAATGCTTCATTTAACCCCTTTTCCTTTCGATTTCGATGCAACGTTATTCTCTGGTAATTACTGCTTCACATCTTTTATCCTGTCGGCCCATCAGCATAGATGACTCTGACGATGATGATGCTGATGATGATGATGCTGATGATGATGATTGATGATGATGATGATGATGATGATGATGATGATGATGATGATGATGATGATGATGATGATGATGAACAATGTTTTGCAATTTTTAAAATGGTTTCAGAGTCCAATTTTGAAATGAAAATAATCGCTTGACATTTTAATTTCCCTGAAATTGACTGCATTTCAAACTTTTGTCCGCCTCGATTTCAGCCTTTCCTAGATGCCATTAACTTTTGTAACTGTTCTCAGATGTCCCACTCTTCACCGACGCACAATCATATTAAAGGCCCCATTTTCAAAAACGAACTTGCCCTACACTTAAGTGGAATTTAAGCAAAGCACATTCCAAAGTGACTCTACCTTAATTCATTGTAACCTTCCGCATTTCCATTCAGATTTGCTTAGCTAACGCAGCTTAACGTTACTGGTCACTTTCCTTCGTACTGCTCAGTAATCAGTGGTTGTGATATACTTTGACCTCAGAAAAGCCTTTGACTAGGAGCCTCACAGACGTCTTCTAGTGAAACTGGAAGCCTTCGGTATCCGGCCTCCTATCCTTGTCTTTATTGGTTCCTACTTGACCAAGCGCAGTCATAAGTTATTGGTACTGAACACCTCATCCGATCACGAACGGCGTTTATCAAGGCAAAGTTTTAGGTCCCCTGTTCTTAATTCTGTACATTAATGAACTGTCCACAGTACTCAAATTTAACCAAATTCTGCTTACGCTGATGATCTTAAGTGCATTGACTTATTTTCTACGGACATGGACAATAGAAGCGTTGATAAAATCAACAATGACCTATTTATGCTCTCACGCTGGAGCTCCAGTCGGCAGATGGAATTTTCTCTATTCAACCGTTGTTTAATGTGTTTTAGCCGCGCCAAGCTTTTTGATCCATAGGTCGAAATATATTGTAGCCACTGTGTTTCAGTCATATCTGTTACTACAGACGAATTAAAGGTAGGTAAGATGGCAAAACTGACAGGAAGTTTTAGGTAAGAAGACGTGTTGAGAGGAAGGTATGGGGTTAACGTTTGTCAGATGGTCTAGCGTTTGGTTGGAATTTTTTTATAAGATTTTTGCTATTGCCGTTGTTCGGTGAAAACATCAATAGGTTTGTGTTGCAGATCGCTTCCTGATTTTAAAGACTAGTGTAATGCTTGAGTATTTCAAAATTTCCGGATAGATGCCATTCAACTGGAGTAAGAAGAACAGGCAAGACAGAAGTATTGGAGCATATATCATATTCTTCAGTTTTCAAGGTGGGATTATATTCGTTCCATAAGAGGTGGTGTAAGAAAGTCGATAGGTAGTTTTTTGACAGCTACTTCGCTAAAACAGATCTCAGTGATGGTAAATGCTATTCTGTCGATTGTTTGGAGTATTAGCTGTTCCTTGATTGAATAGTTTGCTGAGAAATACTTGTTATATAAATTTGCAACTTTTTATCTTCCGTTATTGCATTCCATGAGTCATCAATCACAATTATGAGACCTGCTTTTTTGATTAATTTTTTAATTTTCCGAAAGATTTGGGCGGTTTTTCAGAGGATTCTATTGCGCAGCTTTCAGCTAGGGTGCTCTTGTCTGTTTGAAATTTTTTTCAAATAGATCGTGAATTTCTCAAATTCGTCTGAGTGTGGGATGGTGAAGTTGTTTTTTAGTTTTTTTAACATCTTGGAAAGGAGTTAGGAAGTTCTGGCTACTTATACGGGGATATCGAGTCTATTAAGTTATATCGAATTTTAAAAAGGTAAAGAATAAGAGCTTAAGAGCTTGCATAGGGGATGTTGTTAGAAGGTATGAACTCTAGTCCAATAACGTTGTATATTTGTTCATGTAGTCTATGTCGAGATTTTATGAGGTATGTAAGTGTACATTTAGAAAAAAGAATTTAGAATTTATATCTGGTTAGAACCGGCAAGGCACTGTCTAAGCAAACATTAGTAACGAAATAAAGTTATGACAATGTGTGCAGATAAAATGTACAAATACATAACTTTTTGTGCTGTGTCAACAGTTGGCGATGTTTTAAAAC
>WEDG01006923.1:0-13264 GCA_017591395.1 Schistocephalus solidus | reverse complement strand
ATTTGTTGGATCAAGAGCAAGACGGAGGTGCAATTTAGTAAAGGAAAACGACGCAGTCTACGGTGGAAAGATAGAGGGATGTAGACTTCATCCTTGACATTAAGTATTTTCTTACGGGGAACAAAAGGAGAAAACGTTTTCATCAGCCTCAATTTCTAGTGAAGAAAGAATGATAGCATGGTCTGAAGTCCCAAGTGGGTCTAAAGGTGAAACTGACAATGGCTGACAGCCTCTGCAGAAAATGAGATCAATTATGGTCGATCTTCGGGTGGGAAAATCAACTACCTGTTCCCACATGCCAGTATCTATGGCCTCAAGAAAGTTTTCGAACTTTGCAGGAACGGGGGGTGGAAACCAATGAACTTCAGGAAGATTGAAGTCACCTGCAATCAAGCAGTTCTTCAAATTTAAGTAAGCTGCGGCGTGAAATGCCTGCGAGAGACAAAGATAGTAATCCTCGCTGGCATTGGGTGGGCGATAGATACTACCAACGAGTAAAGAGAAGTTATCTTTTAGAACTACTCGGAGCCAAAAGCTCTCTTCTACTGCGGTAAATTGTCGAAAATCCAATGGCAGAAACGTAAGTGGCTGCTTAATATCGATGTAACTTCCTCCGCCACGGCCCTCGTGTCGATCGTTACGAATATAATCATACCCTAAAAAATTGAGTTTATAGTCGGATACACAGGGTGTTGCCCATGTCTCTGTAATTATTACAATGTCAGGGTGGTGGATGAAAACCAGAGTCTGGAGCAAAGACATCTTATTTAGCAGAGATCTGGCATTAAAGACGATTTTGCTTTCTGAAAAGGGAGAGTTAGTCTATCATAATGACTGCCTTCGGCCGAAGCAATACTCCTTTTACTTGAACTATTTGTCCGTTTCTTATTTTGAGATGTACCACACCATTGGCCCTTCGTGGTTGCACTTCTATTATTAACGGCCTCATTTTCATTCACTCTTTCAACCCATATTCCGTTTGAAAAAAATGTCAGCATACAGGCCCCGTAAAGTTTCTTTTCTCTGTAGCAGGAGCTGTGCCTGTGTTTTGTTTTCCAAGGTGATTTTAAGAGGTCTTGGTCAAGGATTTGATTCGGGTGCTGACAGAGCCTTTCCTGATTTATATGCCTTAAGAATCTGGATGGACTCGCCGTCCGTTAGCATCGCTTTTGCATACAATTGAAGGAGATCCAAGTCATGTTTAACTCGCTCCTTTGGAATAATTGAAGCTGACTCCGGGACCCCTTTAATGACTTCATTATGTTTTTGACTCAATCGAGGGGTGAACTAGCAAATCGCCAAAACTACAGTCGTCAACATGCGGCGCCAGACTTTGCTCAATAAATCACACAATCTTGACAATCGTACTCATACATTACTACGATCGTTGTATTATCGCAGTTTTTCCATCTTAACAGTGTTATACTTACATCCAATTTTCGATTCTAGTCGCATATTCCTTTTTATGCCTCGGAATTCCGTCAGCTGGTGAATTTGTATGAATGCAACTTCAGACCAAACTAACACTTCCTTAACAGCAGTAAGCGACGTTGGCTTCACCCACAGAGCTTGCAAATATTTTTTTGCTTGCAATTAACTAAAAAGTATTGGGTTAAGGTTTGAAGAATAACCTCGAACAAATGTATGCTCTGGCGTTTGCGCATATTGTTATTTGGTTTCGTTCCATGCCTATGTGTGGATTCACGCCGCACCAGCAACCATCGCCCTATTCTACCTCCGGTCTGCTTGACTCTGTCAAGAAACCGGGCGTAGGAGTGTTAGGAGGAGAGTTTGCGCAGTCCACCATCTCTGAGGCCAGCCTCATGCAAATCAATGGTTGAATTGTTGGTTACGAGGAGCTGGAAAAATGACAGAACGGCTTTCGCAAAGAAACTTCTGCTTCCTCTCTCCTCCAGGAAAACTCTGCACAGGTTGTTGGGCACCATTCGTTTGAGAAACGGTGTGTTAATGAGCAGAATATTTCCCGTGAGCATAATCAACTTATTTCATGGATGGAAAACTGTGAGACATAAGAGGGTTGATAGTAAGCATCGAAGGAACCTAACGTACTTACGCTTATTCGGAAGGAATATGTCGAATAAACGTATTGTTTGTAAATCAGGCTGACCTGTCTCTTATGGAGTTTCACCTTGTTTATCTCTGATGTTTACAGCTGAGGTACGTTTAAGAAATGTTGGGCTACTACCAAACCGTGGTACCACCAGCAACCAGCTCCAGCCATATACACGTATTCCTGTTGTTGCGGGTAATTGTGCTCAAGTTTAAGAATCTCAGAGGGTCAAGATCAAAGCTTGGTAATTCAGCTGGTTCCAGGGTATTCAAAGCAGATTTTTATCAGAGATCGCCACATTCTTCGGTTTCATCGTTTTTACCTAACTATGGGTGGTAACCCTTGATTTCCGAAGACCGCTTATATTTTTGTATGTCGCGTATTTGCGTCATCATCGGGAATCTTTGCGAGGAATTAAGGCGATTTTTCCCACAAGAATCCGTTGATTTTGTGGAAATGCTCCTCATTTGTGGTTCAGCTGTTGACCGTGCCTTGGCGAATAAAAGTATAACGACGTTTTTTTGGCCCATACTGTCCCTAGTCACTTCTTTTCTGGTTCTGCAGCACCATTCGTTTTTCTATGGGGCATGACTTAAGAGAATATTTTCTCACCTATCCGAGTTCTAAGGAACCCTGTCCGGCAATTAGGAGTCTTATTTCATTTATAAGATAGAATACCATTTTGGTCAAGTAAACTACGTTGTTGATACCTTCAAACATTTCCACAGTTCGTTCGATCTCCAGAGTGCGGGACTAGTAAGCTACTTTAACCATCGGTGAGGATTCATCAACAATTGTCCTTATTCTCGATCTTAGCTGGCAAGATGACGAGCCCATTGCTCAATTGTTAGACCTTTAGAGTTTAATCAACAGGTCACAGGTTCAAGCCCCGGATGAGGCACCGCTTTTTGACGGGATATGACTAGCTGATGATGGCTAATGAGACATAAATGATCATTCAATCCCCCCTTGTCTTTTTCGACATTGTTAGCCAAACCCTTGTATGTGTGCATCGTTTGATTCATTAGAACGGATGGCAGTGATAATGAGCCAGCACGGGTGAGCAAAGGCGGGCTGATGAACAGTCTCTTCTGCTCGCAGCCACCGTCAGTTTTTCTAAAGAAGGAACCCAACTCTCCGTTTTTGCACACATGGCAGTTCCTTCAGATTAATTACAATTAACTGTATCTGTTTCTGTCAATAATTCGAATTTTTCAACATTGCCCAGTTGTCAATGGCCCTAAGCAGTCTGAAATGATGCGGTCTGGTGTTGAAAAGAAATTAATTCTCGAAGACTATCACAAACCCAACCCCCAGATTACCTCCTACATATTAAATGAAAACTCAGTAGTGGCCTGTCCTCATGTAACCTACATGCTTGTTCACAGGGAGAACAATCTGCGTGAAGTTTCGTTAACAAACTCTGGGCTACAAGTAGGAACATGTCGAAAGCTTGTGATTGCATCCTCCGTGTTCAGGTGATTGAAGCCTACTCAACCCTGCCCTTCCTGCCGCTTGCTTGTATCTCATATTACATAACATACATTTGTTTTAAAGTGTGGAACTTGTTTCGATCCACCGAAGTTCCCCTTTTAATTATGCTATTATGGAGGGGCTCCATGTAGTGAGTTATAGGAATCAGCACTAATTACGGTGAGGGAACTTTCCTCATGTTATTTGCTTGCTGATTAAATATACTCTGGTCTACTGCGATCATCTTCGAAGGCGTTTATTTTCTCAGAGAGAATTCGTTTTCTCCGAAACGAAACTGTCGTTGCCTTGCGGTAGTGCTGACGGTTATTTACTCGAGCATTTGCAACGAGTTACCAGCCTGGTCGTGATGAATAATTAGACGATTAAGGGATTGTAATAAATGTAAACTTGCTGTTTACTGTTCCCAATGCATGTGAAAACGGTGTCAGCAGAACCGATCCAGCAATCATGTCATCGCAGGTTAAAGCCTTCAGTTATCAATTTAAGAGCTAACTGCAAACATTGATTGGTTACCCTATTGAACCCTGGCCAGGATTAGGTATTTTTATACGTAGGATCAGAAGTAAATCCACACTATTTCGCACATAGAGTTGCCGCATTTGCTTTTGTTGGAGTTTTATGGTGTGCGCTGTCACGTAGCAAGTAAGCAAGATAGGTATGCGTTTAATATTATCATTTTTGTGATGGGTTGGAAAACGCCGACTGAAGTTCTCTTGTGCAGATAAATTAATGTTACCAACTTGTGGGTGAATGCATTAATTTCCTCGACTTCGATGCTGGTTTATAACATCCCCTTGATATCAGAGTGCCAGAAGAATAGAATGATACAAAGAATTCCAAAACGTGTATTTCCATCACTCCAAACTGGCAAAACTACCTCTGTGAATAGCTTGGATTCAAGGATATGCCGAAAAGAAGCAGGTTGTCAAACTCAAATAACGGCTCATTCCAAGTCTTTTGAAAAAGTATCATTAATTCAACTTTCACTGTTAAAATCAAAATTAAAATGATATAAAACGGGTTTTAGAAGCATACTTCGAGTGAGGAAGAGTCACAAAAATTAAAAAACTGAAAAGTTCAAAATCATGCTACCACTGACACTGCACTACTCCGCGTATGAAAAATGCCCATTTGAGGAGTTCTTCGGTGTTCGCAAGTGCCCACGTCTTCCAAGCGCTTATGCCCGCGACGGGAATTGAACGTTTACGTGCTTCTAGGATTGAGTTGATGTTTTGAATGCTGAGTTCAACAAGCTGCACAGTTTGCGGAGAGCTTGTCCTATTGTAAGCGAACGTTTCCTTTAGCTTTGCATTGAGCACTGCTCGCGGAATGTGGAGCGCAATCGAATCTTTACTATACATAAATGAACCCATGGGTCCGTTGTCTTTCCTGAAATAAAAATAAGAAGTGTGTGTGTTTTATGCATAAAAGAATAAATGGTACAAAATCTACGTAACGATATAAGATGCTCAAAGTGCAGCTCTATGCAGAAAATTAATCACAAAAGCAAACCACTGCTGCATAATTTACTTACTGCAGCTTCATGTGGATGCTCACACGCACAGTCTGAAATGTACACGTGAATTTCCTGATGAGCTCATCATTTCGGGTTGAAACGCACCTCGGCTTCGTCTGTGCTGAGGTAATGCTCATTACAAATTCAGTAAATTGGTTTTCAGAATACTTCACGTTAATTGCTAATTCTGAGATCGGTTCAACGAGATTCTGCACGACCGCTTCAAAGTTTACCCGCCCGTCACTTCGTAGACACTGTTCGAGTTCTGCGTTGTGTTAAAAAAAAGTCAGTTGGTAGACAATGTTAACACCAATGTCTACACAAAAAGGCGCAAAATTTGTGGAAAAAAAAACAGTTCAAGTGGTTTTCTTACCAGGATTGCTAGAACAGGCAAAACCCAATCTAACGCTAGATAACAGAAAAGGAATTAAACACAGCATTGGAGCTTGATTCATTGGCAACTCAATATCAGCTACTGTTCTTCACTTATATGCATTTTTAGCCAATCATATTCTAGCATGTAATGCTATACCTTAGGCTAATGAAACAGCGACGAATGGCATCTTCGCCTGGGAAGCCAATGTCTGTCTTCGTAGGCTCTCATAGTTACCCACTTCTTGAGCTTCGTATTAAGAGAGGGTGTGGGATATCTCAGGAGTGTAAGATTGGTAGTTTGATAGAAACTTGCACTGATAGCCCCTTTGGTCGCGCCATTTGTCTGTCAGTTTTAAAATTCACAGCCTGTTGTCATATTGTGTATATAATGTTGATACAGTCAACAAAGAACTTTCTGAGGGGTATTGAAGAACTGCTAAAGCTCCCCTCCGCCTGCCACAATATGAATTTCCCGAGACGGATCATCTTACGGGAACCTATTCAGACTGCCATATCGTTTGAGTATACGTGAAATAATGGGACCGCTAGTAACTTTGTGAAGTAACCATGAGAATACAACTGGACAAAAGCAGGCAGAAAAATGAAGCCTGTTCATATTTTCCAACAAATATTGCCTTATAATGTGAAACATATTTGGTTTCCTTCGCGAAATATTTTGACGAGCACATGCCATCCGAAAAAGGAAAGCAGTGTCTGATTACCTGCATCCACAGCTTAGCTGTGCAACAGCCAGCGCGTTTAGACTGACTGTACTCTTAAAGGCTATATTTACTCATATTTAGAGATGGCAGTCAAAATCGTGAAGTACGGTATGCTAAAACAGCTTATTAGTCAGTCACCTCCCACCTTCCCTTTTTCTCTCAAACAGTAAAGTTGCAATTTGGATTGTGGGTTTCTTCAAGTGGCGCAAATAATATTCGGAAATTAAAGTGTTTTTAATTGTGCGCTAGCAAGAAAGGCAATATTTTGTAAATTCTTCTTTAACATTACAGAACTCCCTTTAATGAGAGGCCGCGCGGAAATAAATTGACGCACAGTTAGCACTCCGAACTTTCCATTCAGTAGCTTAAAATATCTAGTGAAATACATTCAGGCAAATGGTCATATTTGCCTCATGACGAATCCTGTCTGCCAAACGTAGATAATAACGTCGACTATGTGTGTTGTGAGTGGAAGTAAAAAAGGACCTCTGGGTGCCAGATGAATCGGTAGAAAGCTACACGAATGGTTGTAATCATTTAAAACCGCATGCTAATGCGTTGGAGGGCTCATGGCGTCCGGCAACCTGCCAGCGGTAGGAATACAATCAACAAGATACGTATACTGTGGCTTTTGAATGGCTATTTAAATATTCTGAAGGGTAAAGGATGCGCACTTCGTGATTCGGTTATTGTATGGTAAAGTATAACGAAAGCGGATATTATTTTTGACAACTCTACCAATGGTCAATAAAATTTTATTTATCCACTAAACGGGCACTATATTCCATTAACTCGCATCATATCAAAATATCGTGATATTGGTTAAAAGCCACTGCTTTTCTTAAGCTTAGATGCAAGCAACGATCCTACTATTCGTAACGGATAACTCTCAATTTTTTTTGAAAAATTTGTCTGTAATGCGGGTGTTGGAAAAGTTACTGTCTGTTGACATGCAATGTGGCTGTCATATGGAGCAGCTGGCTTCCAATAATAATAATAATAGAGTTATATGCTATACCTTAGTGGGGGCCTTCACGACCAAGCTGGCCTGAACCCCCTGAGGTTGCGGATGCTGAAACAGGCTCAGGGAAATTTGTCTAACCAATACGGCTTCAATTGCATTATCACGTGACATCGGAGCATCTCACAGTTCGGCCTTCGTATCACAGGAAAAACTAACCAGATTTTACACAGAACACATTGGTTGGCTGTGTAGCCTTGTCAGTATCTGTCCATAGGCTAAACTCCAGTTACCTTTAGTTTGTTTCGTCTGCGGAACACGTTGCGTGTAGAAAGAGGGATGATGTTTGACGCATTGAAATGTGTCTACCCTATAAACTCGCACATATAGTGATCAAACATGAATCTCAGGTCTTATGTCGAGGACAAACGCATATGCTCACAGTTCGGTAATAATTATATAACCTCATAAACAATTAGTTCACAGTAACATTTTTTGGGAAAACGTATACCCTATGCTATTTCCTCTACATTTAATTAAACAAATAACAAACAATGAAATTGATTCCTGAATAGTCACACACTTTTTAATTAAATTACTTAGAAAGATCGCAGCATTTTGTCTCCATTTTCCTAATTCGTGATGACTTACAGCAGGCAAATGGATGTAGCTTGCATCAGTTTTTCTTATAAAGTTTTGTGAAAGACAGCATAGTTTAAACCTTTCTGCGATTATTGGCAATTGCTCCTGATATAAAATGATGGTTGAAATTGCAATTGTTCAAGGCATAAATAAAGAATTAATTGATACGTTGATTTCATAGGCAAGGATAAAATTCTGCTTATCTGGAAGTTTTGGCCGCTAAGACCAAAATATTTCAGATTTACTGGGAACATAAATACTTCTTTCGGACATCGATTAAATTCGTCCAAATTGGAATTATGGCGCAAGGTCCATAGGCCTTCGAAAAATGTTAAACTTGATTACAAAATATCCAAAGTATAAACGGTTTTATTACAGATTATAAATTCCGACAAATACAAGGTAGAATTGAATGGTCATTTCTGGCTCATAAGACGTCATCAGCTAGTTATCCTTAACCCCAAGTGGTGCACCAGCCTAGGATCGAACCCGCGACCCAGAGATGAGAAGTCAAACGGTCTAATCCTTGAGCCCCGGAGTCGTTGTCTTGCTGGTTTATATCGGCAATATGGGCGTTGGTTACTGAACACTCACCGATTGCTAACGGATCTCACTTGTCCTGTTCGTCAACGAATGTCAATATTCCTGATCTTAACCGGCAGGACAATGATCCAGTTGATTTCTACTAGAGCATTGGAATTCTGATCAACAGGTGGGGGTTCCTACAGTTATGGGTGTGAGATCATGGATGTTTAGGGCAGATAAGATTGGCCCTATTTTTCGGAATCAGAAATGCTGGTTGAGATTGGCAGACGACACTCTCGATAGCGGTTTTAGCACTCTTAATATACAATTTATTTATTTTTTGTAAAAGCTGTGTGCAGAAGATTCTTCTGAGTTGGTTTCCCAATTTTAGATGTTATTAATAATAGTAATAATAATAATAATAGTTGTATTTAATACCGGTTTGCAGGCATTGTCAGATGAAATATTCAGTGGGTAGAGGGTGGCAGTGAAAAAAACTCCTGAATATATATCATTATAAGTGTTTTTCCTATCTTTATGTTATTCAGGAGAATAAACTGCCGCCTGTAAGGATGATAGCAATTCAGATCAGGGAAGGGCCAACACAATTGCAGTCTGTCTTTGCTATGAACCGGAATTCTGCCTCAGGCAAGAAAGCATCCGTGTACGGTCGCTCACTGTCTGCCGAAGAAGTCAACGGGTGCAGGCTGCAGAGACGGTGCCGTTTCCCTCAAGGTAACACCTGGGATCGAGTTCAGATGCCGCGCACTCCGTCGAACAGGGAAACAGATTCTACCGTGTCGGCGCCCAGAATTCTTGGAAACTGTTCTGAATGCAAAAAACTAGTGATGGTAATCTTAAACAAAGAATAACTCCGTTGGACTTATTCTATGCAACTGTCTTTTGACAAGAGCACGTTTGGGGTTAGGCAGCTGATCGTTGTGTTTGCTTGGGCGGCCTTATCTTTGCAACTAATTGGCGGTATGAGCCATTTCCAATCCTTGGATATTTGACCGGTTATATTTCGGTCGTATACTCTCACTCAGCCTATAGCCTACGTCAATCATTGTTTATTAGAAGGGTAGCAGACGGTTTGACCGCGTTGAGTCTGTACGATGACTCATACTGACAGATGTTAGCTACGCAGGCGATAGGCAGAGGTCTAACTCCCTTCATTCCAATGCGTAGGCCTTCGCACTTGCAACA
This sequence comes from Schistocephalus solidus, assembly GCA_017591395.1. NCBI lineage: Eukaryota > Metazoa > Platyhelminthes > Cestoda > Diphyllobothriidea > Diphyllobothriidae > Schistocephalus > Schistocephalus solidus. The sequence continues at coordinate 3,752 of WEDG01006923.1, read as the reverse complement.
CATATCCTCCTTCTGCTGACCTTTTTCTTCATTTGTTGTTCTCCTGCGTGAGGGCAAACGTGCTTATCGACTGCTCATGACTTTAGCTGTGAAGCTGCTAGTCCTGATGACCTGCATACACTAGCGTCTCGGATGGCTAATTTGTTGGATAGCTTACTATTTCCATCAGCCCCGCAAACATCAAAGTGTGCTTCAATTGGGTACCTGCAGGAAAGTGGAATGGGGTGAATTTACGTGTTCTTATTTATTTATTTAGAATTTATATTTGGTTAGCACCGGGAAGGTACTGTCTAAGCAAACATTAGTAACGAAATAAAGTTATGACAATGTGTGCAGATAAAATGTACAAATTCATAAATTGTCCTGCTATGTCAACAGTAAGCAATGTTTTAAAATTAATGGTGAACTAGAAAAAATAGGCAGTGAAAAAAAACTCCTACCATGAAAATGGAGGCAGAGTTCAATAGGCCTTCATTTTCGAATAGAAGGTAGGAGAAAAAAACCGCTTAGGAAAAAATAGTCAGGTGGTAGAATAGGGTAATGCTGCAGTAGCATTTCAGAATGAGATAATGAAACGTTGAGGTGATACGTTCTTGATCACTTAGGCGAATGAAACAGAATCTCACGAAAATGCGTCAATGAACTTAAGTCCTCAGCATCATAGGATCCAGAATTGAATTCTGATGATGGTAAGTATCCAAAGAATCCGCAGCATTTAAGACTGTGGACCACCGAATTTGTACGTCCGAATGACGTCATCGTTTGGAGGACGGGTGATATAAGGAGACATTATAGTTCATGGGCGTCTCCAGGTAGCGTAAATATAGTTTCAAGAGGGTTACTCAAATTCCCGATGGTCCTTTCTCCGAGTCATGGGGAAAGCTACTGGGAAAAGATGAGGAAAATAAAAGGTTAATAGAATCAGTGTTAAGATAAATGTGCAGTCTTCGCTTGAATGCAGATAGACTAGTTAACGACCTAATTTCAATTGGCAAGTTATTCCAAAGAAAACTATACCTAGAAGCAAAGAAGAGAGAGCGTTTACACGTGGAGGATGCAGGGGGAGGTATAATTAGTTCAGAATTTCTGATGTCTGTCTAAATTTCAACAAACCACAGTCGTCACACATCTATTTTTGAATAAGATAGGACATTTTTCAACTCAGTTCTTTAACATAGAATTCGGGCCAAAAGGGCTCTGATAACGCCAACTTCGGGAATCACGCGTTTTACAACGTGGTGGTTACTATCGGCGAAAGCTTCTTCAATTCTGAATCCTCCCGATGAGCTGCCGTATGTGCATCTAGAAGTAAAGCAAATCCAAACATACATTGCGGCGATAGCCATTTCAGGCCAGAAGCTCCCACGAGTAGCTAATTGACGTCCTTTATGAACATCTTACGATGACCTGCCATGCACATAGAGATGAAGAATATACTCATCTGGTTATGTGGTACACCATCTGGTTATGGGCAAGCTATAGCTGGTGGTTAGTGACCTACAAGACTCATCAATACCTATCCTCATGCTATACGCAAGGGCTTTCCATTTAATGATTTATGTACCCATTGAAAGTTTCTTACCGTTGAACTCTTCCTGCTCCTAATATTTTTTCACCTTTTTTAGCAATCAGTCAACTAAGTCTAATTAGTCGGCAGACCGCACACCGGAATCGACTTCGCTCGCATCTGATTGGAAGTACTTATCCCTTCAAATCGACCGCAGACGTTTCTACCTCTGTCGAATGAATACTCTCGAACATCAATAACAGACTAGTCTTAACTCTAACCATTCTAACCTGATACGTTCATCCCAATTCTGTTAAACTTCAAATTTTGCTATTTCTGACCCTTGGAAAACAGGTTTTTTTTTACTTAAAACAAACTCTTCATTTCGAACACTGCTTTTTAAGCAAACAAACAAATTAAATCAAAAGTGGTTAATAAAAAGAGGAGTTTGTTATAAGTTTTTTCCTGTTTTCTAATGATTTGACGGTGCCCAAGCAGTGCCAAATAAATAAACGTATTTATCAGCTTGTCTGTTGCGGTTCAACCAAATCACTTTATTACTCATTTTAACAAAGGTGTCATTTAAAAAGCCGGATACTGGGCAGTAAACACCCAAATATCGACGTATTCATACCATCAATATAGCTTCAGGTGGGCCATAGTTGTACTTCGAAGACCCTTTGGGTAAATTGGCAGGGTAGGATCGATCGCTCTTTTTCTGGCACGCACCGTTAGATACCGTAATTGTTTTCGGTAAATGCTATAGCAATCTGGAAAAAGCTACCCAGAAGTATCAAAATTCAGCAAAGCTTTTCTTTGTTTATGAGAGCTGTCACTACTTTTCTACATTCAGGACACCTTCATGAATTTTGAGTGCTGGCTCTGTGAAAGCTCTCTTCTGTTCTGATGGCATTTACGGACTCTGAATTCTGTGCTGAACTTCATAGTAGGGCAATATTGCTGGCTCTGCAGACCTAAATCGGCTTATTCCTTATTCAGTCGACAGTGAACAGCCATTCGCCGACATACCTGCTGTTGCAGAATACCGGATCCATTAAAATGAAAGGAGAAGTACTATACCGTGCATCTGTGTCAACCCTTCCCTGTCCTGAACTATAATCACTCAATAAGCTGCAGTTTTTTCTCCTGAAACACTTGAAAGAACGATCAGGAGTTTTGCACTGTCAACTTGATCCTCTACTGTATATCACTTTTGACCTTGCCTGTGAACTGGCAATAAATAAATAAAAAAAGAGTACCCAACTTAATGCATTTCATTAAACATGAGCGAAAAATATAAATATTCAATGGTTTTGTGTCACAATCACACAAGTTTGGCGCGATTGCAACAACACGCTATGGGAATAAATGCAAGACAAACCAGAACCATCTAATACCAGCATATAGACTGATGGTTCTTTTGAATATCGTACCCATTGTTGATCTAAACGGGCATGAGGACATCCACCATAAGGTAGGTGTGTAATTTATTCGGGAAAGTGATTGACTGAAAAGTACCCAACGAGTTAGATGGATGGTGTTTTGGCTAGTGAAATGTCCGCAATGTACATGTGTGAAGGCCTCTTCCGAGATAGTGGTTCCAGCTGGTAACCATCGTAATTTCTTGATAGGATTAAAAGCCAAGACATCAATTTTCCGACAACAGCAATTAATTTATATTCGATGGACATGACTTTATCATTTTCTGTGGAAATTTTAAGTATTATGAAACAGGCGCCTCTCTTAGTTAAATGCAGATGGCATTGATATGGTTTGATGGCTTCCTGTGGACGGCGAATATGAACTTCGGTAGCTCTCAGGCTGAATTCGAACAGCAGGATCACGTGCGCATAAGCCAAAGAAGTAGACTAAAATAAATGCCCATAATTAAGTATGCCTTGGTAAATCAACATATATTAGGCGTCTACAAGTGTACATTTGCTTTCGAAAAACATGATATTATCATATGCTTTGGACATTGTAACTATTTTTCGTGGGCCAATTGCCCTAATTCTTCGCAAGCTGCATTTAAATGGGTTGATGATGAAAGATTGTTAATTTTAAAGGATTATCAGGAACTCGAGGCCAAAACAGTCTCTCAAACATTATAAAAAGGCTCCAATGCAGCGTCCACACAAGCTTTTGCTACGTGAGGTTGTGTAGCGAGGGAATCGACTCGTAGCGGTGGGCAAAGACGACCTCATTAGACTGGTGATAGCATTTAATTTAATTATTTATTTATTGG